>CM066220.1:7007090-7191657 GCA_033675125.1 Athetis lepigone | reverse complement strand
TAGTTAAGATAAGGGGCGGCGGATTTCCGATCAGCCCCGGGCGGCGAAAAGCCACGCTACGCCACTGTAAATAATACTTACGATATAAATAATTTTGCACTCTTAATAAGGATTATGATACGCAACTTAGTACATGAATGTAATAAGTAGTTGTTGCAACGGAACATCTCACGGTTTTGGTCATATTTAGGGAAAATTTTACGTAATGACAACATTGAAATTTTATAGTGCTGTCTCATGTGCGGCCACGCGGTGGCTCAATCTAGAAGTTAATAATCTAAGGTCCACAGCTTTGTCAGCTGTCAGTAATCCGGTATTACCAACTGCACAAGATAAAATGTTGTTCTTTTACACAAGGCCTAAGAAAACTTGCCTAGGTAAATACTTCTTACATTTGTCATTGCAGTTTAAGCGGTTTTTTACGGACTTCTAAAAAAAGGAGGAGGTTCTCAATTCGGATGCTTGTATTTTGTTCTTGTTTTTTTAATATTTGTTCGCGCATATCTCCCTCGTTTACCAATCGATTTGAACAATTCTTTTTTTGTTTGAAAGGGTAGACTTCCCAAATGGTCCCATTGTCATCAGGTCCAGGATCTGATGATGGTATCATGCCGAAATTTAGAGAAGTCGGTTTTTTTTTGCCAAAAATTCTCTTAACAAATTAAATACGGATTTAGAGAATTAGTTTTCAAATATGAAGGTGTTTTTACTTAGAATTTGTACTAATATTATAAAGCTGATAACTTTTATATTTGTTTGGTTAAACGCGCTAATCTCTGGAAGTACTGGTGCCAATGAGGGTTTTCCCTTTCAAAAAATCCGCTAGATGGCAATACGTAGGCGTGAGGTCCAACTGCAGCATGATTGGTTTTTTTCCACATGACACTGTCAGATATGTCAAAATTCACCAATCATTCTGCAGTTGGACCTCACGCCTACGTATTGCCATAGAGCGGATTTTTTGTAAAATAAACCCGTCATTTAAAAAATATTTTTGTGTAAGATAGCCCATAGTATCGATAAATGATCGAGAAAGACCTATGCTGTTTAACATCACACTACGCCCCACGGTAGCGGGGTAGTAATCATAGATGCGGGTGAAACTGCAAGGGAAAGCTAGTTTACCATAAATCCGAAACAGGGTATTTATTACTGCAAACAGTTTTTAGTAGATGAAACCTATAAACAAGAATAAAATCAGTTGAATTTTTTGTTAAAATAATCTTGTTTATAAACAAGAAATCGCTTAAAACGGTGCGCTAAACTTAAGTACTACTGCACCATTGATAAATCTTTTTTGTGTTCGTTATTTGCATAAAAAAACTTTAAGATAAATCGATCTAAAATTTTTTATTCTCGTAATATGAAAAGTAAAAACATGGCTGTACAAAATTCGCTACGTCAGCTACTATCAAATAAAATTAACCTTTCAACGACCAAGCGACAGCCGGCTGTCGCTCTGCTATTGTCTTTCTATTGCGTCTCGTACCACGAAGGTTTAAACTCCAAAGACTTCCCAAGAAAAACTATTCGAAAATCAAAAATCTTAAACCGAACGAAGTTTAAGAATCCCTTGTTCTTGGCATAGGCGGGGCATTATCCGAATATATTACTGGATGCACCGATAAGTACTCGCCGAGAGTGGTTTCTGAACGCGTGCGTTTGACAGCTCAGTGCTGGACGTAATGGCGTTTCGCGCCATTTGTTACCGCCTTTTTTGTTTTGATGGCAGTATTGTAATGACGTTGTAATGTCAAATTCGCTGATCGGTTTGTGTGAAGAGATGTGGCTTTGTAACGATAAATAAATGATACTGACTGAATGATAATTTACTAAGAACCTCCTTTTTTAAATCGGTTAAATCTTAAATGTAACAAATACTTTTGACAGTCGCATCAAAATCGTTTGTCATAGGCCGTATACAGAAAGAAAGCTGGAAACTTATAAGCGCTTGCTTGTCAGCGCTGGTAATCCGCGCAGGAAAATATATGAACTCGCGCCGATAAGCACTGAACGGTGCCGACAAGCTTTAACACGCGCTTGTCAGCGCTGGGCGATGCCATAACAACTGCAAGCAAATCATTCCGACATTTTGCTTAGTCTGCTTCAACCTGCTTCCGTTGTGTAGAACGGACCAGCGCTGGCAAGCGCCGGTAAGCGCTTTTAAGTTTCCAGCTTTCTTTCTGTATAGGTACGGCCTAACGCGAGAAAATCGCGAACAAATCTCCTTTTTCTTAAAGTCGGTTAAAAATTGTCCTCCCCTTAAAGCCACCCTGCCTAGTTAAGTATCCCTTAAAAGAGGCAATGCGTCCTCACATGAACCTCAAACCAATGCATTTTATGTCCACATCAAGTAGCTTATTAGGGTTCCGTTAAGCCGTAACCAAATTTTTACGGTCCGTGAGATGTTAAGTCGAGCAAAAACCGCTGAAAAATACATATTTCTTCCGCGGAGATTCTCTTGAATTTTATATTTATTTTATACTTAGCGACCCAGTTTTTGGGTGAAAATATATTTTTCTTGCTCCTCCGCTGTTCTTTTCTGATTAATTTCGTTGCGGGATCCAAGACAGTTGAATCGTTTCTCCGGGACTCGTCGAGCTTCATTGCTCGGCGCTTTTCTGGCGGACTACACTGTTGATTACGGCTTTCAGCAGTTGCAGTGGTTGGGAATAGTGTGGTGGAATTGTCCCAAAAAAAAAATAGCGACCCAGTTTCACACGACTGTTACAAATCTTTGAATTATACCTTAAAACATCACTATATCAACTAAAAACCGCATCAAAAACCGTTGCGTAGTTTTAAAGATCTGAGAATTCATAGGGCAGAGCAACAGTGAAAAGCGTTTTTTTTTAATATGTAATGACTAGCTGTTTCTTACAGCTTCGTCCGCCCATTTTCATGTAAACTTTCACACCCTATTTACCGCCAGCAGTAGGAATTTCAAAAATCACTTCTTAGTGCACTTCTACGTAATTAGGAAAATCTGCGTGTTTCTAATATCAATAGTTTCGGCTATTGATTACCGTCAAAAAAAACAATCTTTTCATGTACACGCTTTTGCCCGCGGCTTCGCCTGCTATTTTACCCCTGTAGGGGATGAATTTCTAAATATCTCTTCTTGGTGGATACCTAATTACTCTTTACGAAGAATAAACCCTTCAAGTTTCATGTCTCTAGGAGCAGCGGTTTGGTGAGATTTTTTTTTTCTAATTTCGGTTCACGAAGTGACATACAGACACCGAACTTGTATTAGTAGAGACCACTTGCTTGAATTTTAAGCCTCCTTGTCCACAGACAAACCAAAATTAAACGACAAACCAATAAAATAGCATTTCTATTCCTCTTCCGACAATACTTTCTTAAAGCGTGTGCAAAGTAACAGAATTAATAAAATAAATAAATATGTTTATTTGCATCAAAAAGTACAAGCATTTCTTGAACCTTCGAACACACGTGATTCGAGACAGAAAAGAAAGACAATAGCAGCGTGACAGCCGGCTGTCACTTGGTCGTCGAAAGGTTAAACTTATACCAACTAAAGTTTTTCTTTTAAGGTTGTTCGTTGTCACAAAGGATTTTGAGATTCTCTAACTCCTACACAAGTCAAGCTTCTAAACTTCTATATACAAGTCAAGCTTGTATATAGAAGTTTATAAACTTGCGGTGAGCAATTCCAATAGGGATGACGACAACAGTAAAAAAATGGCATTCTGTTTAGTCCGTCTGATAGATCGGCCAAAAATACGGGACACGTATTTTTTGCTTAATCAAATTAATAAAAAAATTCTTTTGACGTCACCGTCCTGTAAAAACTTCAACGCACTGCATCGTCGTCATTCTTCGTTCAAGAAAAAAAAAGGAAAAAATACGTGTCCAAAATTTTTTGGTAATCTAGTTGACGGACTAATTACTTTTTTTTTTGTTGTCTCGCCTATTGTGTTACGGCTTGCGTGGGACATAGCGTTATGCTATGTAGCTGTATTTCTGTAAAGTTTTTAACCGACTTCAAAAAGGAGGAGGTTCTCAATTCGTCTGTATTATTTTTTTTGTTTTTTTTTTGTATGTTTGTTACGCGTTATCTCCGTCAATTGTGAACGGATTTTGATGGTTCTTTTTTTGTTTGCTAAGTCATGATTCAGAGGTGGTCCCATATAAATTTTGTGGCGATCGGTTTAGTTCTTCTCGAAAAATTCATCAAGAACAAAAAAAATGGACGAAATATACATTGACGATATTATAATGTGCGTAGGCAACTTCAATTTCTATTTTTCGTTTTATAAGATTATAAGTAGTTTTATTTTGGAAATAAATTACTTTTAAAGATGTCATACACAGTTAGACATAGTTAGACTCGACACTAAAAAGTAAAAAATAAAAAACTATTTTCAAAAAAATAATAACCTCCTAAGTCGGTGATGGCTTCTCTTCTGCCAGTCAATTTATCTGAATTTGTGTTGCCACCGACTTCCGAAATTTTAGTTATTTTTGGGTTTTTAGGTTTTGTAGGCGGTTATTATTTTTTTGAAAAAAGTTTTTTATTAAAATCCCTCAGATTAGTAAACAGAAGGCAGATAGATAGCGCGGAACACCGCGAGTGAGGTCAACAAAGCAAATACAAAACCAAAAGCGAATACAATCTCGAGTCAGTACGGCACGAAGCGTCGCGCCGTAAACATGTCGCAGAAAATATTTATATTTTCGAGAATGATGCCGTCTTTTGTTTTTAAACATTGCAAAAATTGTTCCCTAAATCAAAAGAAAGAAGATGGAGTACCTTTTTATAGATTAATTTGGTTATTTTTGCCTTTTTGGATGTTATTTTATTTGGAACACAAAACCTCAACAGAAATCGGTCAGTGTTACTATATTATTGTGAAAAAATTTACCCCTAAGTTGGGAAATATGTATTGGACACAGGATTATCGATCTACAAGAATATTTATTTCGACTGTTTTTTTCTTTTTGGTTGGTATGTTTGTATCATGTGTGTGTGTGTACTTATCTTGTGTGTCAAAAGTCTTCGTTAATAAAACTAGTGAATGTTTTGTCTCTAACTAAAATTATGTACACCAGTCGATTCGCCAACATAAAATAAATATAGTAAAAAACAGTGAACAGAAAAAGATGACTTAAATAATATTTTATATTCTGTCCTTTTCTTTAAGAAGTGGAAAGAGACAGATTCATTTCTTAAATTTAGTAGTTTGTGAATAAGAGAATAAATTAGCGCGTTCAAGTTTCAAACAAACAAACTTTTTAGCTTTATAAAATTGTTATACACCTAAGCACTTTATTATTTATATCCCTAAGTTGTTCCATAATTTTAAACACAATAAATCAATTATTATTTTGTACTATCTGCCCGTTTACAGCTTAGCCAGGGTAATTTTTTTTTAATCAATGTTGTCATACCAACATTGTCGTGACAATTACAAACACAAAAAAGTAGATTCACCTAATTAGGCGTAGCAGTTCTTATGCTACGCGCGTACCTACATACTTTTAGTAAATTCATAAATTGATTTTAATTAATATAGATAGACAGATAAGAATGAAATATTACGGGTATTTTTTCATCGTCCTGGCAACTGGAACGCACACAGAGACGACGTGTTCTTACAGCGCAGTCACGTGGCAGTCACGCACACATGTCTCGACATTCGCCGCACTCGTAATGTTCCGCGCTGTCTATCTGCCTACTGTTTTATAATCTGAGTAAAATCCGTTCAATAGTTTATGCGTGAAAGAGTAACAAACATCAATACTTACAAATCTTTCCTCTTTATAATATTAGTATAGATTTATTCTTTATGCACAAATGTGTGACGGACTTAATAACTAAGGCATTCTCTCTCAGTCAACTATTAAGTATAATTCTTTCATTGCGTGTTACATTTCAGCAATCTGTACACACCTTTAGGGACAGTGCAATAAAATGCATTTCGCTGACGTCACACAATAAAATGGTCGTTAAATAGGTTCGACAGTCGCCATAGACAATAAAGTTCTGATCTTTATTTTAATATTGAATGTGGACATAAATGTAACTATAAAATGTTACGAAATTAGGAAGTGACGAAATTGTGAGATCATATTTATAGCTTTATTTATTTTTTACACATTTCAACTCTGTGTCATCACTCTCTCTCTATTCAATATGCATAAAAAACAATAACAGTAGTTAATATAGTAGTTTATAGTTGTTTGTTAGTTATTTTTTACTGTAAAGCAAATTAGTTTAAAGTTTTTTTTATTTTAAATTTGACAAAACCATAAACCGTAGGTAACCGTAAAAAATAAAAATTAAAACATAAAATATTTTCAACTGAACACAATTCTCGTTATTTTATTGATTTATTATTTTTAAATACACGTGACATCTCAAATAATATAATTATTATCCTGCTAATATTATTTGAAAGTTTGTGAAAATAGGTGAATGCATGTTTGTTACACACTTTCACACAAAACCTACTAAACGGATTCGGTTAAAACTTGATACATATGCGTACTTAACGGTTTTCACGATTTTTAAGATCGCGAACTTACTCGGCTCGCCGTCGTAAAGACGTACAAACTTTAAGCTCGCGGTTTTTAACCTGTCGGTGACAGACGGAGAGCGGATTCAGTAATAGGTTCCCGTTTTAGCGTTCGGAACCCTAAATATAACTCAAAATCTCAAAAGAAAAAAAATACAACTAAACGTTAAAAAAGTCACCAAAAAATGCAAAAAAAAATTGGATAAAGGTAATTTTATTATAATCATCTGCGCGCGGTTTGTAAAAATATATGATAGTCTTTTTTTTACTATAATATGCATGAATTATAAAAAAAAAATCGTACTGCTGAATTCAGTTAGGCTGAAAGCCGACCACGACAAAGTTAGGAAAAGTCTAGAAAAATACATGAATTATAAACTCACTTCAAATATTTAAATTATCTACGAAATTCCTCGATTCGCAATTCCCAGATAACTGTCCATAATCTTAACTATAAATCAAAGGTTATTACTTATTACATACATAATATTGACGACTACGAATGTCCGTATAAACTTTTAACACTGACATCCATAATAAGACGATTTACAGCTTTTAATAATGGCGTCTGTCAAGCTGTCACTTTATGACGGTCGCGCAGTAAATTGGCGGGAGTGCATCGCCATCTTGAATTTTATGGATACGAGACGCAGATTAGAATATTATCATACGTCTATGGTTTTATTTCGAAGGCTTTAATATCAGGGATTCGTGTAGGAAGTCATTTTTAAGTGACTTCGTGAAAAGTAGGTTTGCAAATTGCCCTGTACGTATGTGTATATATTGGTTCGCGATTATCTTGCGTAAGGCTGAACCGATTCTAATGCGGTTTTCAGTAAAGTATTTTAACATTTAAGAGTAAGTTTTATATTTTCGAAAAAGGGACTTTACTTTTAAAAATCGCACTAAAAAGAAGAATAGAAAATCTTGAAAAGATAACAATCGGCCAAGTGTGAGTCGGACTCGCGCAACGAGGGTTCCGTATTGTTTTTTTTTGTGAGATAACTTCAAATTTATGGTTTTCAAAGTTTTTCCTTTACTACTACATGACACTTCTTGCCAAATTTCATGATTCTAGGCAATGGAAAGTACCCTATAGGTTTGAGAGATAGCAGACTTGAGTACCTATGTGATATTAATTTCAGCTTGATATCTCGACGCGTTTCTGAGAAAAAGGGTCTTGACAGACGGATGGACGGACGGACGGACGGACAACAAAGTGATCCTATAAGGGTTCCGTTTTTACCTTTCGAGGTACGGAACCCTAAAAATACCTAAATGCAATGAAAACAACGAGTAGATCGTAGCCGCCTACGTCCGAAATATAAGTTACTAGCTTCTGCCCGCGGCTTCGCTCGCGTTAGAAAGAGACAAAAAGTAGCCTATGTTACTCTCCATCCCTTCAACTATCTCCACTTAAAAAATCACGTCAATTCGTCGCTCCGTTTTGCCGTGAAAGACAAACATACAGACAGACAGACAGACACACTTTCCCATTTATAATATTAGTATGGATTTTTCTGTTCTTAGAGGCGGTTTTTATTTTCCTGGCTCTTTGTTTATTATGTGCATTCAAATACCAGTACACTAAGCTTCAATTAATTTTCTTTAGATTTTTAACATTTTCTTTAAAATTTACAAGCAATTTCAAAAAATATTGTAGTATTTTTACCGATATTATGTAAACGGATTAGTTCCAACAGTCTCGCATTTAGTTTTAGATTACTTAGAATTTGTAAAAACCTTAGACTACTGACGGAAAATTGTACTTCTATGCAATACCATAAGAAAGTCCAGAGCTTGCTTAATACATTATATACTATTGCACACAACAACAAATAAATATACACGAAAATAGCAAAACGCAAAATATTATATTTGGACCAAAATGTTCCTTACGTCGCTTGTAATAAGGTTCAATATAGCATGTGGACTGTTTGAGATAATAAAAAATACGTGTCGTCGCTTTAATATTTTAATGCAGACTAAACTGGCTTCGTAATGAGTAGAACAGTATATAATATTTTGCGTTTTGCTATTTTCGTGTAAAACTCTTTTATTAGTTAAGCTCGCTGTTGTTAGCGAGCTTAACTTGTAAAACTCTTTTATAAGTTGAGCTCGCTATTGTTAGCGAGCTTAACTTATAAAAGAGTTTTCTTTCAGCAAACCATTTTTCTAAAGTAAGATTAGCAGTTGACGATATACATATTTTTTACTATTTTTTTATTGCATCGCTGAGTAAAGGCTTATCAGTCTTATTTTTTATAAACCAGGCTTAACTAAAGAGGCTAGCTCTAACCCTAGACCTACCACAATATCGCTTACTCCAAAAACAACCCGTAGGTACGTCTTATCTGTGCACCTCGCTGGAATGCTTGCCCTTTCCCGCTTCCCCGCGCTTGCCCCGTGTTCGCCTCGTTCGTTTAGTAGCGATAGCATTCCGTCAGCGTTACGTCACAGCGCGAGGTGCACAGAGGGCCTAGACAAGTGGCATTGTAGAATAGATAGCGAAAACAAATAGATTGTCAAATGTATGGAATTGACATAAGCTTTCGCTAAACAATTTGCCAATTGGTGCTGATTCTCTTGTTCAGAAACTTAACTAAACTTAAGTTAAATGCATCTTTCTCTTTCCATTTCTTAAAGAAAAGGACAGAAGATACATTTTAGTTTAATCCTGCCAAATTAGACAGCGCCTGAAGAAAATTGACGTATATTTAGACGCCATGTTTTTAAATCGC
Source organism: Athetis lepigone (assembly GCA_033675125.1). Taxonomy (NCBI): domain Eukaryota; kingdom Metazoa; phylum Arthropoda; class Insecta; order Lepidoptera; family Noctuidae; genus Athetis; species Athetis lepigone. Next base: position 7,182,374 of record CM066220.1, on the reverse strand, counting down.
GTCTAAATTATCTATGGAGTGTCTAAATTTGACAGGACTTAACTAATACTTTATCTTCTGTCCTTTTCTCAATTAAATGGAAAGAGAAAGATGCACTTAACTTAAATTTACGATAGTTTGTGAATAAGAAAATCGGCACCAATCTATTCGTTTTCGCTATCTATATTCTACAATGCCACTTGTCTAGGGGGGGCAGTTAACTCGTACGGGTTGTTTTTGGAGTAAGTACGTTGTTATCTTTGATTATAAATATTGTTGACCTGTATGTCTAGTGGTTAGTGACCCTTACTGCTTACCCGGTCGTGGGTTCGATTCCCACACAAGGCAAAGGTAATGAGCACGGCTGTTTGTTCTGTCTTTAGGTGTTATTTATATGCTTGCATGATATAAATTATGAAAAAGTATGTAAATCAATTGTTTAGCTGCTAGTACAAGCTTTGTCTAGTTTGTGGTCAGATGGCCGTTTGCGAGTCATAATATTATTTTTAATTCTATTTCACTACAGGTTCAAATTGAAAAAAAAAATGTCTCGGAGAGCCAATTTACCGAGGAAGGTTATAGGTTTTGTAGCATTACGTTACATACAACCTACAGGAGCGAAGCAGTAACCAATAACGCGGGTGAAACCGCGAGAGACAACCTAACCTTCTATAAAATCATCGTTTAAAACATTTAATATCTACCAAATGTCTAAAATATTCCTCCTATGTTTACAGATTCCGTGCATGCCTCAAGTTAGCTGACACATCAGTATCAAATATGGTGGGAAAGCTATTCTTCAATGTCGTCCAGACGAAGTGCTTCATCTTAAAACCAGTCAAAATGTGCACTCAACGCTCCTGGTGGGGCAAATGTCTACGAAGAGGATACTCTAAACAGGCCTTCTTGAGAGACAATCTTCCTTACTAGGCTGTTAAGCGACTTACTTTTGCCATTTAAAACTGTGCTGTTTGTTTGCGAGAGGTTTTGACTTCGCCTAAATGTGACAGTTAAATTTGTCTATGACTTAAGGCGGGAACAGACTTGTAGCACGCCATATCATGTCAATGAAGCGTGCAGTGGCGCCAAAATGTAAGTTACAAGTGTGCTACGGCCATAAACTTTGCCTAAACTCATTGACAGTTATTGTAGATGATCTATTCAATGTTGCCAGTGTTACCAGTTTAATTTTAGCCCAAAGTGTGGGAAAAATGTTAAGAAAAGTGGCAACACTGATTTTCTGAGTACATAACAAAATGTTCTTAATAATATTTATTTCTGTGATCGTATGAGTAACTTAATGTATTTTTAAATGTTTTAAATGGGTTCCTTTTCTCGTAGAAATTATTGTGTCAAATACGGGTTATGAATTTTAAAATAAAATATTTGTTTTTATTACTGGTCTAAGAGTACTAAGTTATTAATTTATTGAGCATAATACGTTTGGCATATGGCATAAAAAACAGTTTGACATTAATTACTGTTAAATAATAATTTTTTTAACGGTGTTAAATACTAAACAAAATTGGTACATTTCAAATTAAAAAGTTTTTTTTTATTGTGGACTAATTTTAAAAGCTCAGAGACCAGTATTTATTTATTTTACAATCCAAACTCAACATATTCCTTATTCACTGCCGTTTTGATAATTATATTTTATCTGCCAGTGCAAACCAAGCGAAAATGTTTATTATTTTTTGTCATAAGCTCGTTCAAACAGATGAATACCTGCGAAACTGTCTTAAAGGTCATAGCTCATTAGAGCCACCCGGCACCCACTCCGCACCGACTCGCCTCCTGCGGCTAGTATTCTTTATATGGACTTGTATGGGCATGCGCTCACTATATCAACTTCGTAGCGTCACCGGATTGCCTCGGTTATAAGGCGAGTCGGTGCGTAGTGGGTGCCGGGTGGCTGTAATGAGCTATATGACCTATACAGGATGTCCCACGGCTAAGCCATGGAGGGAAAGTACCTTAAATATTGTAGATAGAACATTTCACTGAAAGAAGACATTATTTGAATTTTGAAAACATTTTTAACTGCATTCATAGATATTTAAATAATTACGTAGTTGAACCGGGAATCGAACCTGTTACTCGAGAAAATTAATCAGCCTGTAGTTTTATCCTACCGATCGAAAGGCTTCATCACAAGGATTATTTTTTGCTAAATAACATAGTGTCAAAAATAAAAGAAAGACCATGAATTTTAACATTTTTAATACAAAATTAGTAAATTTTTCAACTGCTCAAAACTAGTCCCTTCTTCTTGAACACAAAGTGATAACTTTTGATTATTTCGTTCCCTGACGATTTTTTGGTCTTGTTGTGGTAGATATTTATTTATTTAAATGATGCGTACTACTCAAGTGGGTAGATTAATTAGTAATAAGTAGTAATGATTGTCAATTGTATGTCCTAACGGCAATGTAAGCTTTTAACTTTTCAGAACAAAATTTTACATCTAATGTTAAAATTCACGGTCTTTCTTTTATTTGTGACACTATGTTATTTAGCAATAAATTATCCTTATAATGAAACCATTCGATCAGTATAATAAAACTACAGGATGATTATTTTTCCCGTGGAAGAAGTTCGATTCCCGGGCCAACCATTTAATTATTTAAAAATCTATGAATGCAATTTAATTTGTTTTTAAAATTCAAATAATGTTTTCTTTCAGTAAAACGTTCTATCTACAAGATTTAGGTACTTTCCCTCCATGTGGCATAGCCGTGGGACACCCTGTATATTAATCGTACGACTTAACTAATGCACTTCGCGCTGTGACATAACGCTGATGAAATGCTATCGCTACTAAAGTTTTTTTCGCTTGGTTTTGCAACCGTGACAATTTAAATTTTTATTCCTTTTTATTGTAAATATGTAATTATACAGAACAAATGGTCTATATTTATTTGTTTACAAAAGTTAACCATAAAATAAGTAAAATACAAAAAAATCTTTTGGTGGTGTTCTGTGAAAGTTTTCTTTCGTGAATTTGAGAGAGGTGAAATGATATTAAAAAAATGGATGGTTTTTTTTATAATGTTTACTGTCCCACAGCTGGGCATATGTCGCCATCCCTGCTTTCTATGTAATGCCTTCTCTTGCAATTCAACCATCCAATCCATCCAGTATCGCATAAATGACTGTAGGTCGTCCGTTTTGACCTGTAGGCATGCCACTGTTAATCACCACGCTTGCTTAAAATGAATTACGTGATTTAGAATCTCATGCTCATTTCACTGAAGAAGATTTTTTCAAAACAGTCCGGCTGATACTTAGTAAAAAACTTCCGAAATTTCAAAACTTAGATTTAAATAAAAGTAGTAATGAATGAAAAAGGTGAAAAAGGCAATTTTTGACAGAACTAATCATAAATTATAAAATTGACAACCTTTGTCAGTTTCATCTAAATGTTTGGCGATTAAACTTAATAGATGTAGAAAACTTGTAGATATTATAGTAATGTCTCAGGCGAACCCGGGAGTAGACTTGTATTGTAAAATAAAATGGCTTTAAACTATGTCTGTCAAAATTTTACAAAGATTTACCTGGTATGTTGGTCTAGTGGTTCATGACCCTGACAGCTAAGCCAAAGGTCGTGGGTTCGATTCCCACCCAGGACAAACTTTGTGTGATGAGCATAATTGTTTGTTCTGTGTCTGGGTGTTATTTATCTATAATATGTTTGTATTTAAAAAATTATATAAGTATGTATATCAGTTGTCTGATTACCATAACAGAAGCTCTGCTTAGCTTGGGATCAGTTGGCCGTGTGTAAGATGTCCCAGGATATTTATTTATTTTTATTTAATCTACCACGATATCTAAATACTGCAAATATCCTGTTTTTTTTTGTGCGATGATGAGTGTAATTTATCTGTTATATGTATTTATAAATCATGTATGTATATGTGTATCAGTTGTCTGGTTATCATACCACAGTGTGTAAGTTGTGTCAAGTTTTTTTTTAAGTTTTTTTTTTTAATATGTCATGTCGATCGTCATAAAAGAACCAAAGTAAGTGAGTGCTCTGTAGATTTTGACAGATTCAGTTTTTCAGCCTAATAAAGTAACTCGGTCTAATCTCAATAATTTATGTAAAAAGTTTAATAATAAAGTAAAAATAACATAATGTATTTAAATTATTACCCGCTAAAAACTTTATTTTTATGAAAATTCTATTAACAAAATATTGTATGTATTATCATTTTTCGGCAGACATATCATGCGGTGAAGATGGCCACCCTAAAATTGTCTATGCCTATCATGTTCCATACAGCGCCCCTAGTGGCGTAAAATGTAACTATTCACTTATTTAAGACTAATTTTGTGCCAAACAAATTATTAACTAAAAGCCGTTTTAAAAGAGTTACTTTCATATCATATTAGATAATTAGACATCCTTTAACAATATCACCAAACCGAAGCAGTTTTCATTCGTAATTGAACTTAAACATAATCAAAAGATTGTTGAACTAATGAAAACTGCATTGTTTTGAATTGTTCACAATAGGCGAGACGACGAAAAAAAAGTAATAAGTCCGTCAGTTAGATTATCAAAATATTTTGGACACGTATTTTTTCTTTTTTCTCAAAAATGAAAAATGATGACGATACCGTGCGTTAAAGTTTCGCGTAACGTCACTATCTGATACAATTTTTACAAGATAGTGACGTCAAAAGCCCCCACTCCGTAACTTTGTTGCTCTTTATTTTTGTATTTCTTTATTAATTTGATCAAGCAAAAAATACGTGTCCCGTATTTTTAGCCGGTCTATCAGACGGACTAAATATAATGCTATTTTTTTAATGTGGTCGTCATCCCTATTAAATACAATACATAATTCTGCTTGTAATTTGTTCGTTACGCAAATTTTAACCCTATTTTGATAGCAACACGTCATATTGCGGCCTGATCTTCCATTTTCTAATATTTTCATATGTTTTTAGCGGGTAGATGTAAGAAAGGCGAGCGAAGTTCCTCTATTCGACAATATTGATGTTAGTCAAATAAGTATTTTGTGATTCTCACAGTAGATGTACTAAATGTTAGATATAGAATAAGTAGAACAAGCAATAATTTCTTAAAATAAATAAATCTAATTTTAAAAGCCTGTAGATGTCTAGTACGTCATACTTTTTTAACAAAATATTATATGTATTATCATTTTAGACATATCGGACGATGTAAATGGTCACCCTAAAATTGTCTATGCCTATTTGTACCATACAGCGCATCCAGTGGCGTAAAATGTAACTATATAAATGTATTTTTTTCCGACCATGGTAGTAAGTATTTGACACCATTAGACAAGAGACTTTCAAGAAAAGGTGTGGCAAAAAAAATCATTTAAAAAATATGTAATTCCCAGAATTTTCAAATGATATATTTTTTTTACCTCTCAAATCCCGATCCGATTCATATTTACAGTTTAATTGTACATTTTTGAAGGGTTTAAAAACAATAAAAAGTTCGTCAATTGAGTTGGTTTAAAAGTAACAAAAAATGTAAAAGGAAATCGCATTTCCACAGTTCATTAAAAGTACGTCAATAGATCGGTGTCAAATACTCAATGAATAGTCATGAATAGTGCCTACAAACGAATTAAAAGCTTAAAGGAACTACGCACATTTATTCCATTTATTACGATAGAATTCCACCCAAATCTTGACTGATTTAAAATATAGATAATCCCGGGGTTTTAACAACATAGTTCCCGTTCCCGGAGGATCTCTAAGACCACGATTTTATACAAAAGCTGAAAAAACGTGGAAAGCTGAATGGGCGCGTAACCTTCTTCATCAATGCTATTATAAGTAAAAAGGTGTAGACAGGATACCTAAACCAAATTCTTTTTTCAAAAACGGCACACATACATTACACGTCAAAGTAGGATGACATGATTGAAGTAGTGCGAGTGAAAAAGAGATAAACGTGAAATGTCAACACGATACTCAGTATCATGTTTGCCAATTGGCAAACTTTTAGGCCCGTATTAATAGACGTCACTCAATTCTGAGACGCTCTCAAGTTTATTGCTGTCCTTATTTTATCCCTTTAGAATGACAAAGACAGCAAGAGACTTGAGAGCGTATCGGAGTTGAGTGACGTCTATTAATACAGGCCTTAATGTGCCACTTTTTGACTGCATATAACCTATCTACACTTTTTTACTTATAACATCATTGGCTGTCAAGCTTTCAAGACCTTGAACGCGGTTGATAGAAGTGAACTGTATAAGTGTGATCAAAATCGTTCAGCGAAACGCGAATGGACCAGAATAAATGTGCGTAGTGCTTACCCTGTGGTCTGGCGAAATGTCAATTTGACAACTGTCATTAATGTCAGGTGTCATTACTGCCACGCGAAATTGACCCTTATGATCAATGTCTTTTTATTGTCTTATCTGTGCTACGGTTGTGGTTCACTCAACCAGATGAAGGGCGGACCCGGACTTCAAAGTATAGTTTATTCAAAAGGTTCTAATCAGGGGCAGTTTAGGTAATGAATGATATTATAATAAAAAAGTGTAGATAGGTTACTTATACGACATTCTATCTTCAAAAACGGCACACTAACGCACACGAACAATTAGAAGTCAAAGAACGATGGTATGATTCTAGTATTGCTAGTGAAAAATAATATAATTTGCGACTGAGGTAAATAGGGTGAAATGCGGGTAACATAGCCACATTTTTAAAGTGCCACTGGTGCTGATTCTCTTGTACACAAACTTAACAAATTTAGGATAAATGCATCTTTCTTTTTCCATTTGTAAAAGAAAAGGACAGAAGATACATTTTAGTTTAATCCTGTCAAATTAGGCAGCGCCTGAAGAAAATTGACGTCTATTTAGACGCCATGTTTTTAAATCGCGTCTAAATTATCTATGGAGTGTCTAAATTTGACAGGACTTAACAAATGTTTTATCTTCTGTCCTCGTCTTAATTAAATGGAAAGAGAAAGATGCACTTAACTTAAATTTACGTTAGTTTGTGAATAAGAGAATCGGCACCACTGTCTGACTGCTACCTATCTACATATTTTTACTTATATTATCATTAAGTTTAAGTATTTATTTTTCCTTCCAATAGCCCGGACTTCACCAATGTATGTAAATGTAAATAATATAAACCTAGGTAGTAGGTATGAATGCATGTTAGTATTGTGAGAAATCGTTTTATTAATATTATAGAGAACTTTTATTTTTGTTCCGATTATTGTACCTAACTGATGGATTCAATAAAAAATATCTTGCAAATAATTTTTGTGTTTTTGTTTACTTTCGAGCGTGCTTTAATTATGTTTGCCATATCCCTACATAGTATAGAACAAAGTCGCTATCCTCTGTCTGTCTCTATGTATGCTTAGATCTTTAAAAGTACGCAACGGATTTTGATGCGGTTTTTATTAATAGATAGAGTGATTCTTAAGGTTTATATGTATTTATAATACATGCTTATTATAGTAGAGAAGATTTGTAATACCCTTGCGAAGCTGGGGCGGGTCGCTAGTGGGTAATAAATTAAATAGGACAATCCCGATAAACTAAACCCAATTACTGAAACTCCTGAAAGCCAGAATCAACAGTAGCGACCACAAGTATTCAATAATTTAATTTTTGTGGACGATCTAAGCACTGGTGCCAATTGCCTTGTTCACAAACTAAACTAAATTTACTTTTAGTTTCTTTCCACCTTTACGTACAGTTTTGTTTTGTGGCCATGAATTAATCGCGTCTTAGAGAAATTTAATAAAGACTGGACTAGACTAATATTTTATCTTCTTCATTTTATTTCGTCCCTTTCTTAAGCCTCGATGACACTGGGCTAGTTTTCAAGCTGCTAGTCGGCGAGTTCGCGAGTAGCTTGTAAACTTGCTCCGTGTCATTGAGCTTTTTACAATCTGCTTTTAAATATCCGATTGAAAAAGCTCAATGACACGGAGCAAGTTTACAAGCTACTCGCAAACTCGCCGACTAGCAGATTGAAAACTAGCCCAGTGTCATCGAGGCTTCGGTGAAAAGAAAGAAAGACTTTGAATTTTCAAACAACCTGTACCTGGACTTCCAATGAAGCCCGGTCTGGATGCCCTCTAAACTAGGAAAAACCCGAAAGGATGGCAACCCTAGTCAGAGATATCCAGAGTTGTTTTGTCCACTAAAATTTAGTGACTAAATAAAAAAAAATATTGCAGTTAGTAGATTTTTATATTTCCGAGTAATACGTCCAACTGACAAAATTTCACATTAACGGTCTACAGTTAAAAGTTTGTTAGTGCCCTATGTATAGGAAATACACATGTGCTCAGTGCTGTGAAAAATGTCAACTTTAATATTATTTTCTCAAGAAAAACGGGACAACGGATGTATTTAGCGGAGATGCTACTAACGCCATCTATTGAAGATTTGGTGAAACTTCAGAAAACACATGGAACTAACTTTAACTTTTAAATATTTAACTTTTTTTTAAATTTCATCTTCTTCATCAAAGTTACATATATACGCTAAGCTCGAAGCTTTTTTGTTGCATTATGTTTCTTCGGAAAATCAAAGCAGGACTAGAAAAATAATACAGCTACTCACTAACAGATGGCGCTAAATGAAAAACTGAAAATTATATCCAGACATTTATTGCTTAGGAACAAACATAATAAAATACATTTACACCATATAAACATCTCCATCTTGATGTTTCAACAATAAAACATTGTCTCCGTCTTTCAATTCGTACTCAACATCTTTTAAAATATTGATTTTATCGCCATCTGTGTCTGTCACCTGAACTAACCGATTTTGTTCGACATTTTTGCATTTCTGTTTCCCGTGCTTCGCCGCTAGATGGCGACGTAATCCCCGTACTCTTGTATAAGTGGCGCCACAGTGTTCGCACGGATGCGATTCGGAGCGGACGTGTGTTGACGAAATATGCTCTTCTAAACTAATTTTGTAGCCGAATTTCTTGTTGCAGATTGTACACTGAAAATATAAGTGATTATTTTGATATTTTACTTCCCAACTAAGGGTCAATTATTACTAGCGCAGAGTCGAAGCGTCTATCCAAAACTGAACATAAAAAAATTCAACTTTAACTCCAAATCGTAACGCACACATTACTCTTGAGAATTTAAAAAGTCGCGTGCATTCTTCCGAATTTGCGCGTATGCGCGTGAATAACGCTGATTGGTGCGCGCGCATTGTCACGTATACATGCGCCCACTAGCGAACCTACACATCATACAAAAAAAGAACACTATAATTCCGCTTTCTTTTTTTTTCTTTTCATCAACTTCCGATTAAGTCATTCATCATTTCAGAGTCAACTGACAAGTGGTTCAATAGCTCAGCTGTAAAATAGAACGCGCGTATTCTAGCGAAGACGCGCGCATTCGTCCGGATTCGCTTTAGTTGTACAAAATTTGACGCTTCAATGCGCTTCGACTCTGCGCAAGTATAAATTGACCCTAAGAACCTACATTATTATTTCGATAATGAACTGAATTGGTTAAATTTTGACGAAGTTTTCCTAGCGCAAGAAAAAAGGCTTTCGAGATTTATATATTTTTCAGTTTCAGATAAATTAGTTTCAAATAATTTGACAGTTATTTAGACAGATAGTTCATGTTTATTATAAGGCCTTATCGTATTTAACACTGAATATAATTATATTAGTTTCAAAATAAAACTACTTACAGTTATTTATATTAATTCAGTGTTTTTCGTGAACGGGACACTAAGAAACCTAATTAATGTAATTTTGTACCCTGTATTATTTAATTTATTACCTAATAACTTCTTTAAAACGACAATTTGCTAAGCAGGTTTAACCAAAAAAATAAATAACTTCCTCAAGAAGTTTTTATTTTTAATCATAATAATTTTGGGGGCCCCTGAAACTGCAATCTGGGTACCCCTGTTCGCCTTCCTAGATCCGGCCCTGACGTCTCTACAAATGTACATCATACCTCGTATTTCTTAACACCGAGGTGTCGCCTGCGATGGGCGCGTAGATTCGAGCTTGAGATGCACCTCTGAGGGCACATGTCACAGCTGTATGGACGTTCGCCAGTGTGCTTTCTGAAATACAATGTTGATAGTAAATATTTTGTTTAATGGTGTAACAGAGATGATGACTACATAAAAAATGGCATTCTGTTTAGGCCGAAAAAAAAACTAGACCCATATTTCTGGCTTGATCAAATTAATAAATAAATACATCTATACTAATATTGTACAGAGGAAAACTTTGTTTGTTTGATTGTAATGAATAGGCTCAAAAACTACTGGACCGATTTTAAAAATTCTTACACCATTCGAAATCTACATTATCCCTGAGTAACATAGGCTATATAATATCACGCTTTGTCCCACGGGAGCGAGGCAGTAACCAAAAACTTAACGTAACGCGGGTGTAACCGCGAGGAACAGCTAGTCATACATATAATGTGACGGCACTGTTCTGTAAAAATTGTACCTAAACGTGTCGTCACGCGAAACTTCAACGCCCTGTAGCGTCGTAATTTTTCGTTTACGGGAAAATATAAAAAAAAAATACGTGTCCAAAATTGTTTTATGATCTAACTGACCGAACAAACAGTTCTTTTTTACCGTAGTAAAACACATCGGATGGAACCTACTGCGTGTCAAAAACTGTAATTAAAAAAACCGGCCAAGTGCGAGTCCGACTCGCGCAATCTCAACCATATTCTAACAACACACTAGAATATAAACTGTATTTCCCAAGTAAACCAAATACTTTGTCAAGTGCTAGTGAAGTTGCAATAGAGCCGAATATATTTACCTAATATGAACAGTCAGCGAGGATCTCTGTGTAGCTCTGAACTCACAGTGCGGACACTGATGACTCTTGACACCGGTGTGTGTCAGCTTGTGTTTGTGTAAGTAATCCTGACGAGTGAACACACGCCCGCAAATCTGGAAGAAATATACAATTTTAATACCTACGTAAACAAATTAATAAATAATAAATAAATATCCTGGGACATCTTACACACGGCCATCTGATCCCAAGCTAAGCAGAGCTTGTGTTATGGTAATCAGAAAACTGATAAAAATACTTATATATTTTTTTTTAATACATACATATTATAGATAAACAACACCCAGACACAGAACAAACTTTTATGCTCATCACACAAAGTTTGTCCTGGGTGGGAATCGAACCCACAACCTCTGGCTTAGCAGTCAGCGTCACTGAACACTAGACCAAGAGGCCCGTCAATAAATAAATAATGTGTGGTTCTACCCACATACTTCTCGTTCATTATTCAGTTTTATTTTCAACAAAAGACCAAATTTATTCACCGAAATCTGGATTATTTTATTGTTTGCACCTGGCTTTTCAATTTAAAGCTCTGGTAAGTCTATCAGTTGTAGAGGTCTGTAAGAGTGTTCAACAATACTGTTGAACTTTGTAACATAGATAAATTTTATAAACTTCAAAACCCAAAATAAAGCCTTAGTTAAGAATTTAAAAGTTCTTGAATTTCTGAGAGTCCTATGTTCAGTGGCCAGATTTATAACACATAGTTTGTTGGTCTTGCTTTTAATGTATGTTATAAGCAAAAAATTAATAAAATATACCAACATCACAAACAAAATTCTTCTCCTTGCCATGTTCAATCATATGTAATTTCAACAACTCCTTGGTCTTAAATAATTTTATACACTTGCCACACTTAAATATGTGCTCTGGCAACTCCGTCAATGTGTTGTGTCTATGGTCTCGCATATGATACTCATACATGCACCTCTTTGGAAGATATCTGTCACATATTATACACTTATAACCATCTTTTAAGCCCTTACAGAAATTAACTTCATGACTTATTCGAGTTTTCCGACTTTTAAATCTTTTTTCACAGCCAAAACATTTGAAAAGTGTTCCATCATTTTCTATTCCATGTAGTTCTGCATTATGCTTGGATAAGTTGTCTATAGATTCAAGATCTATGCAACAAATATTGCAGTAAGTAGGCGAGCGTTTGTGTAAAAACTTTTTTCGGACTTTAGAATTCGTTTTCAATTTCTTTTGTGCCTCTGGTTCTTCATACTCCAAAACATCATCAAAATAAGTATCTATACCATCAATTTTGTCGTACACTTCGTCAATATCTTCTGTTTTTATCACATCAGACGACAGCTCTTTAATTTCAGACTCTTCAAAGCCATTTTGCAAGATTTCTCGAAGCCTAGCATCTGTCTCTTGACAAAAAGTTTTGTAAAAATAAAACCGTTTGATTTCGTTAAAACAGTTGACGCATACTTTATTTAAGTGAATATCGTTTACTTCTATGTGTAAACAGTCTTTTATTATGTCTGCTAGGCAAGCTTCTGTGGTATTTTCAGAGATTTTCAACAGTAGTTCTGTGTCCGCGTTTTTGTTCCAGCAAAGTCGGCAAACATCTTCATAGGAGAAATATTGGTAGTCGTAAAGCTCACTGTCAGTTGAAATTTGCAACCAGTGCATGATTTACACTTAATTTTACACTTAAAAATAGAAAAATAAGACAAAAACTGCTTTGTTGATGATTTTGTTTGGCTCAAATGTCACTTCACTAGACTGACACTGACAGTTCAAGACTGTCAATAAAGTGACTGTTTCGTTCGGAGTTCGGGGGCCATCTAAAAAATATTTGCAAAAAGAAAATTATTACTTTAATTTTGGAAGTCCACGGCAATACAAATAAAAAAACTAAATTAAAACCAAGATATTTTTTTTAACTTAAGTTATTTTTACATAGGAAGTTGTTATTGCAATCGTGCGCGCCATCTCTTACCTCATAGTAGAACTAAAAACTTGCTGCACTGCTGCAGGCTGCAGGAGATATGTACCTACCTGGCCCGAGTCACACCGAAATGGCGCGGCGAGCACTTTCAGTGTGAAATAATTTTAAACTTTAACTCCATACTTCAAAGACCAGTATCGCTTGAAATACTTAAAAAGGTCACGTGGCCGCCCGCGGCTGCTAGCGGCTGCCAGCGGCCGCCCGCGGCGCCGCGAGCAGCCGCGCGCCTTTCGTTTCTAGCGATGCCTAGCGGCCGCTGGCGGCCTCGCGGCGCCGCGGGCGGCCGCTGACGGCCGCTGCCGGCCGCTGCCATTCCGGTGTGCGTTGTCCCTAAAGGTATAGGTAGGCACGTAAAAAGGAAACTCAATTTTTTTTAAGTCGAATGAATGGTGAACCCGCCGTAACAGTGACTGTATCCGGTTACCACTCTTTATAAGCAGATACCATAGGAAGCCTAAAAACTATTGCTAAAAACCTAAGCCCCATACAAAACACTGGTATTCATAAAGGGCAACAGAAGAAACACGCGCGGGCGCATGTTGCCGACATGATTCTTTTAATACAGGCCGCCGGGTTGTGTCGCCGGGCTTTGTCGGCGGCCCGGCGGGCGGGCTCAGTGTGTATTGCGCTTAGAGGCTCTCAAATTTGTTGCTGTCTTTGTCGCTCTAAAGGAATAAAGAAAGGACAGCAACAGTTTTCAGAGCGATTTCAAAGGCGGGGATTTTTAAATTTTTAACTTATACTTATATTGTTATAGCGGCAACAGAAATATACTTAATGATATTTTCAACGAACGAATCTCGCTGACGAACTTTTATTTGGTCCGTTTATTTTCTCACAGGTGTATTTTAAAATAACAACATCAATAAATAATTAATGTATAGATTTAATGTTGATGATCAACAAATTAACAGCTATAGGTTCGCTACTATAAGGATTTTAGCACTTATTTCTAATTAACACATTATAGAAGCCTAAATAAAACATTAGCTTCTACCACACAGATGCGATATTATCGGTCGATAATATCGCATGCATTATTGCGATATCTGTTTTAGTACATTATGTCTTAGGACAGCTACGAAGTTCCTTACTACGACGATAATTAACACACTATTAGCCAAACAATCAAACGTCACTTAACCTTTCAACGACCAAGCGACAGCCGGCTAACGCGCTGCAATAAATCTGTTTCTATCCTTATTTTATCTCTTTAGTGTGACACAGACAGCAACTTTCCAAGCGTGTCTGACCTTTGAGTCTTCAGCAATATAAAAAGCGTTCTGTAGGTACTAGGAATCGGGACGTAATTTTCGCCGTAACGCATGCGATATTATCGACCGATTATAACGCATCTATGTGACAGAAGGACAAACTATACTAGACACGGTAAATTAGCAACCTACATAGCCCTCAATTTATTTCTTGGTCCGACAAATATATGGAACAGCTTTTCTTTTCTCAATTCCAGAATCGCTGTACCTACCGCAGATAAAGTCTTTTTTCGGGCATTTGAATCATTGTAAATACAAACTGCTAATTTACTTACTTAGTGCAAAAACTGTACCTACACAGAGGCGAGACGACAAAAAGAAAATAGTCCAATAGTTCGTTATTTAAAAAAAAAATTGCTCACGTATTTTTTTTTCTCGTGAACAAAAAATAACGACGATACGGTACGTTGAAGTTAAGTTAATGTAGTACCTACAATTTTTACTGAACAGTGACGTCAAAAGACTCATTTCGGAGCTTTGATGCTCTTTATCTTTGTATTTTTTTACAGATTTGATTAAACGAAAAAGATGTATCCACTATCCAGTGTTTTTGGACGGATTTAACAGAATGCCATTTTTATGCAGTCGTATATCAGTTGTCTGGTTACCATAATACAGCATCTCCCTAGTTCCGGTTCAGTTGTCCCCAGATGCTATTAGTTATTTATTACCTATTAATATAAAGATCATTTTAAAAATGAACCAGGAACTTATAAATAATTAATTATTAATTTAATTCACGCCTTGTTTTGACCTTCTGCAACTGGTTACCAATGCAAGTAGTTATAAAAATACGTCGACAGTTTAGTTTTGATAAACAGTTTTCTATGATGTTTTTAATATGTAGCTCAAGTCAAGAAATATGGTCCTATAGTGAGCTGTCACACTTTTATTGGGGAAAAATCGAAGTTTAATTAAAAGTATACGACCGGTGTACAAGTTTTAATAGAATTAAAAAAATTACTACACAACAAACTATGTACAGTCAGCAAAGTATATAAGTATACAGGGCCGTCATCTACAATTGAGGTTTTCTTAAAAACTAATGAATGTTTTCAAATGAAATTTAACTTATTAAAGAACTAGTCATTGGTGCCGATTCTCTTGTGCACAAACTATCGTAAATTTAAGTTAAGTGCATCTTTCTCTTTCCATTTCTTAAAGAAAAGGACAGAAGATACATTTTAGTTTAATCCTGTCAAATTAGACAGCGCCTGATGAAAATTGACGTATATTTAGACGCCATGTTTTTAAATTGCGTCTAAATTATCTATGGAGTGTCTAAATTTGACAGGACTTAACTAATATTTGATCTTCTGTCCTTTTCTTAATTAAAAGGAAAGAGAAAGATGCACTTAACTTAAATTTACGATAGTTTGTGCACAAGAGAATCGGCACCATTATCTACTAGTTTAATTTTTTATTAGAAAATATCTGTTGGTTTTTGAGAAAACTTAAACTGTATCTGACGGCTCTGTATACTTATATACTTTGCTGACTGTACTTATGTATATCTGTCTAAAAGTTACAATTATTTACTTGTTATTGCTAAAGTATATATGGATCCACTATATGCATTTGTAAATCCAAATCCGGATATATATAATAATGCAGGCTATATACCAATAAGGCAAATCAATTTGTACATATTCATTGATAAGTAAGTATCATTCATCTTTAAGGCAAATATAACTATATTTTAGGACCATTCTAAATACACAGTAAATAAGTAAATATATTTTCTATAATAGACAAGCACTTAGCCCATTAATAATTCGCGCCAAAGGCGCCATATTGGAAAATAAAAAACACTTAACTAAAGGTGAGTATACACTTGAGCATACACCGAGCATTGTAAAGCAGGCCTTATATGGGTCAGACATTGAAACATTTGAATCTCGAAAAATGTGGCGCCACATTTGCAACACGTTTATCGACCCCGTATTCAAGTTCGCGGGCACGCACTTTGAGGACAGATTTGTTGTGGGCATACACAATACATCTGTAGCAAACAATTGCGGTGCAACATTTGTGGCGAGGTAAATGTTTGAGGTGTGTCGCCTGTTGTGCCGTTGGCGACCTAGTTAAAATTGTAGCAGTGCGAATGCTCGACGCTCTGTTCGGCGTAATGCTCACGGCGTGTGAGCATATACTTTGTTTTGTGGGTAAATTATCAAGGATACTCTTCGTCAAGGGAAGACGGAGGGTTGTGTCGGACTCTCACCGACTAAAACCCTACGGTTCCTTCTTCTACCGTGAGTCGGGAGCACGGTATACACTAGACCAGAGGTCGATGCTCAAGTTTATCAGCACCTTAAGACAAAGATAAATCGACATTGGTGCCGATTCTCTTGTTCACAAATTAAACTAAATAGAGTTAAATGCATCTTTCTCTCATTTTTTTAAAGAAAAGGATAGAAGATACATAATAGTTTAGTCCTGTCAAATTAGCCAGCGCCTGAAGTAAATCAACATAAGTGGCCATATTTTTAACCGAGTCTATGGAGTATCTTAATTTGACAGGACAACCTAATATTTTTTATCATCTATCCTTTTCTTAATTAAATGGAAAGAAAAAGATGCAATTAACTTAAATTTAGTTTAGTTTGTGAATAAGGGAATCAACGCTGTTGTTTAGCCAGTGCTAAGGCAAAGCAATTTTACTGTCACTATTCCACTAGTGTCAATCTACAACGGCGAGACAGAGATGGAGAATAGGTATCTTAGCCAACGTAAGTGCTATGTGCGTATATTTATTTCGGCCTGAAGCCAAAACAACACAGGTGTTACCGTGTTATTATTAGTCGATAATATCGCATGTGTTATTTATTACCGACTTCACAAAAAGGAGGAGGTACTATGTTCGGCTGTTTGTATGTTTTTTTTTTTTTTTTTTTTTGTATGTTTGTTCATCGATTACTCCGTCAATTGTCAACGGATTTTCAAAATTCTTTTTTTGTTCGAAAGCAGATAGTTCTGAGGTGGTCCCATTGTCACCAAGTTAGGATCTGATGATGGGATCTTAGAGAAATCGAAGGCAACCCTCAAATTTTATAGGCTCACTTATTGTTTTTCGCATATTTTATGAAGTATCTTGTGTATTTGCGTATGGTTGTCACCATCTCAGTTAGCTGAGCTGATGATGGAAGGTACAACTCCTTAACAGTAAGAAGTTACTCGAACAGGCAAGGACTGTTTTAGTAAATTGTTTTGATGTTTGATAGGGCATTTGCCACATTTGGGCTCATGATCGTCAAGTCATGACCTGATGCTGCAGTCAGGATAGTCTGCAGAGTACCTAACTCCTCGACAAATAACAGCAGATATATCGTGTTTAGGCTCATTGAAACTGGGTTCGATGTGTGGATAAACGTACTGTTAAATGAGGAACACCGAAGTATAGAGACCTGATGCTGAAGCCAGGAGCATCAGAAAAAGTACAAACCTTGAAATTACAGCACAGTAGTCGTGTTTGGGCTCATTTTAAACAGGACTAAATTTTAACTCGACACTAAAAAGTAAAAAATAAAAAACTTTTTACAAAAAAAAAATAACCGACTTCAAAAAGTAAAAACTTAAAAATAACTTAAATTTCGGAAGTCGGTGGCAACACAAATTGACTGGCAGAAGAAAAGACACCGACTTCCGAAATTTAAGTTATTTTTAAGTTTTTACTTTTTGAAGTCGGTTATTTTTTTTTTGTAAAAAGTTTTTTATTTTTTTGCGTTCCGATTCCTCGCACATAATTGCGATAATCATCGCAGATCGCAGATGTAACTTTGTAGCTGTCATTATACATAATGTACTAAAAACAGATATAGATAGATAGATATTATAAGGCTGAGGCAAAGTAGGCAGCGATTTGCGATGCGACTGGAAGAGCGAAAATCTGGCGTATATGTTCGATTCGATATCGCTGATAAATCGATGTAGCCGGTGCCGCGATTACAGTAATGTAGTTCCTGTCGCAGAAATAAACCAAAGACCGCTAGTAATATTTGATTGACGGTGTAGCCATACACGTGAGCACTGAGCATCCATGTACTTGTTGTAGCCTCAGCCTAACGCATGCGATCTTATCGACCGATAATAACGCAACTGTGTGGTAGAGGATTTAAAATTTCTCAATATTACAGGCACAATTCAAGACAGGATCTAATCTAAATGGCTGAATATGAATAAACCCGTATTAAAAATATAAAATATGCGAAACTTCCTTTTTATTCAACGACCATAGACATAACTAATCTAGCGTATTCTATTTAGTTTTGAAAAATGGCGGGCATTGATTATGTAGCTTCTATATTTAAAACTGGCAGTTTATAAGGTTTGTAACAGCACAATAATGACGAAAAATACAATAAACATGGAAAACAGGCGTCTTAGCTATGCTACATTTGTCTAATATTGCTAAAACATCGAGACATAATATTATAAATGATGAAAAAAAAATTGTGTCACTGACATCTTATTTTTGCTGAAATATAGAACTTACGACCAAAATAGGAATAGGTAGTGCCTTTGAATCAAAAGTTCCGCCAAAATAATATGTTGATTTAAAGCCGGGTCTCCACTAGGCAACAATTGACGCGCAACATGTTGCACAACAAGTTGCCCAACATGTTGAAAGTCAGCGCGGAACTTTTGTTGAACAACGTTGTCTGTCTACGCATCTGCAGTCATCGCCAACATGTCGCTAGAGGAACTTGTGTTGATTTCAGCGGCAGTGGTTATAATTTTATCGAAAAATGCATCAAAAATAAAAATCCTAGTTGGTGGGTTAAAAATACCTACAAAACAAACAAAATGTAAAAACGCAAAAACCCTCATTGATGCTCTACTAACGATGCTCTTTAAACAAACAACATGCCGCGCGTCATGTTGCGCGCCAGCTGGCAACGTCGCGTGCTGTTGGGCAGCGTTGCCGTACATGTTGAGCGTCACGTGTCGCGCGCCAAATGTTGCCTAGTGGAGACCCGGCTTAAGGAAGTCTCCGACTCTCTCTAGACTCCGTTCCACGAAGTTTAGGCAAATAGGCTCTACCTATTCCTATCTCTGCTTATGATTTATAAAAACCAAATTAATCCTAATGATGAAACAAAGATTTCTTGCTTAAAACTAACAGTTTTTTTTGTTAAAAGTCAATAGACAAAACCATAGATACGACAGAAAACAAAAAAGCGCGCGAAACGTTCTCAACTCATAGATTCGCACAGAGCATTAATAATATTTTAAAATCTATCTAACTCAGCTTAATTAAAAATTCTCAACTTAAATTCTAGATTATGGTACAAATTTGTTTTTTTATTCGTCAGCCCTCTCTTGGTCTCGGTCCTTCTTTTTCTTTTTCTTCTTTTCTTTGCGTACTGACGTATCGGCTTCTGTTGTTGTTTCGGCCTCCATGGTGGCGTCACCAGACCCGTCCTCCGCTCTGTAAATAACAAGAAAAGAGATTGTTTAATAAATATTTGGTTGGTGTTGCTAAGGAAATGAGTATTATTGACAAAATATTTGCGTGTTCGATTAATCCTTCAAACACATCTGATTTGAGACACAATAGAAAGACTATAGCAGCCCGACAGCCGGCTGTCGGTGGGTCGTTTCAAGGTTAAACAAAAAAAACTCCACGACGTACAAAGGCGGACCTAATTCCTTGGGCATGTTCTGTCAGACTTTCTTAGTGTCTGTGCACACCGCGTTTTGTTAACGCGCCGTAGACGCGCGTGTTTAAAACGTTTATTGCTGTTATCACACCCGACACAGGCGAGTCTGTATCGATACACACGTACGTTGAGTACTCGAGGTGTATAAACCAGGGCTTGAAAACGTTACCAATTCACATTAAAAATACCGGTAAGTAACGTTATTTCCATAGAGATACTTGCATATCGGTATGATTTGGTAGCGTTATTTAGTAACATAACATTAAAAGAACGTTAAAAATAGCGTTAAAAATTACCGGTATTTTTAATGTTATTGTGAAAATAGCGGTAAACGTTGCCCTTTTTTCCAAGGCCGCGCGGGCGCGGCTTGGCGGGTAGTGGCGGCGCCGCGCCGCGCCGGTAACAAAACTGACTCATACCGATAAAATTAACGTTATCGTACATTATAACGTTACGTATGTTTAACGGTAAAATGTGCCAGATATAACGTTAAATTTGGTAACGATACCATATTTTTAACGGTATTTCAAGCCCTGGTATAAACAGATATACTCCGGCCTGTGAGAGTTGCACTAGGGTGTATATTGACTTATACACGTGGCGCTTAACATGTTAAAATAGCATTTTTTCGCCCAACCATCGCCGTGTTTGTTGACCATATTTGGTCACAAAGTTCTGGTTAAAAATGATATGCTATTAAAAAAATCTGGTGTGCACAGGCAACGTAACATTATCTGCTACTACAAGTCTGTTACACAAGATATTTATAGTAACAGATAACAAAAAATAAATAATATTAATGGAGCAATGGACTGTGTAAACTATATTTGGGGTATACAAACAATTGAAGTCACAATTTAACCCATTGTGAAATAGAGACAATATATGTATGGAAACGGTACATCTAGTAGTTAGTGTCCTGACTGCTTAGTCGGAGGTTGTGGGTCTATAATACAGGTTGGGATCAGATGGCCATGTGTGTTGTTCCAAAATATTTTTTATTTATTGTAAAAAATTTTAGTAATAAATAAAAAATTAAGTTCTTAATCGAGAATTATGTAGGTATACTTACACAGCTTCAGGGGCTTCACTGTCCCTCTTCTTTTTCTTCTTCTTCTTCTCCGACTTAACTTCCACGGAGTTATTCGGATCATCAGCGTTAGCCGTACTAGCTGTCCTCTTCCTACCAACCTCATCAGCTTCCGCATCCCCATTTTCTGCCTTTGCCTTATAATCTACGTAACTATTCAGCCAATTAGAAGGCGTGTTTTCATTAGGTTTACCAAATTTGTCTAACTTTCCTTGTGAAATCAGCTGCTTTTTGTGCGAAGCTTTCGGTCCCAAGCCCCACTTCCTAGGGTATGTGTCTCGCTCCATGATAACTCTCTTCAGCTTAGCTGCTACTCCGTGATCACAGGACGCCATGGTTGACGTAGTCATTAACGCAATTGCTAAAGCTACGGCTTCTCCTTTTGTTGTGACTATGACTATTTCCTGATCTATTTCAATACCGTCTTCGTACCGCAGAATTCCGGGTAGTAGGACCTTAGCTCCGTAACACACAGCGTTGACTGCACTGTCTTTAATAAATATTCTCTTATGAGCTACCAATAAACCTTCCAGTGGTTTGATTACTCGTCGCAGATACGTCTCATCTTTATGGTTTTCATAAGCCCATTGCGCGTCTAAAATATCATGCATAGTCACCATGCCTTCTTGTTCTCCCTGGATGCCTGATCGGACCCTTCGCAGCTCAATCATCTGGCCACCGACTCCAAGCATTAATCCTAAGTGAACACACATGGTACGGATGTATGAGCCGGCTTCGCAGCTGACCCAGAATACACCGATGTTCCTCTCTTTATCAAAGTCAAGGAGCTTGCTGTCATACACTGACCGGACACGGAGTTGACGTTTGACGGCACAAATGAGGGGCGGGCGCTGGAATAACGCTCCCCGCAGTTTCTCAAGCCCTTGTGTGACTTTCTGGACATTTTCGACCGCCGAATTCAGACTGAAGACTGCGACGTACTCCTTACCTGCATTCTGCTGGGACTTCACGAGACGTGTGGCTCTGTCGATGCACACAATCAAGCATCCCGTCACTTTAGGGTCCAAGGTACCGGAATGACCAGTCTTCTCTACTTTCAAAATACGTTTTATCCATGAAACCACCTCGTGCGAGCTCGGGTTGCTCGGTTTGTCGACGTTGATGAACCCAGCCTTCACATATTCAGCAATTGGACGCTTCAATGGCGAGTGGCCGAATGGTAGCGGCGTGTAATGGTTAGTGCGCACATTCAGTCGATCGAAGTTCTTCAATAACAATGGCCAATACGCTGTATCTAGCTTGGTTACAGCCTCTGTGGGGGCGATTTTGAAGTCTCCTAGCTTCTGGAATGTGCCTAAAGACACTCCATCCTTGGCTTTCTTCTTTTTCTTCTCCGAAAACACTTCTGCGCCGGGCTGGAGAACCTCCGTCATTTTCGTTTATTGACTCGTTTCGCTTGTAAATACGCACTGTACTTCTTCTACAAGATATTTGGGTCAGCCCGAGTGCCAACCGAAACTATTGTTTGTAAATTTTATTGTAAAACGCACAAACAAAGAGCCGACACGTGCAATGTTAATTTTTAGGTTAGCTTCAGCAGCTTCAGTCAAAAAACCAAACTCGCTCGAGGTGTTTAGTTTTTTGGATAAATCCAATCCGCCAGATGACGCTTGAGTTGTAGGGGCAGAGTTGCCAACTGTTATATAAAATAATAAATAAATATTGAAAAAAAAATCGGATACACATATCTTGCTTTTTTAAAAGTTAGTTTTTGTTTTGTATTGAACAGTTAATTAGTAAAAATAAAATGCGTAACGTCAGTGGATAATCTCACAATCAACAAGTCTGAGTGCTTGTTTTAGTAGTCATAATGTTTCCTGAGAAAAAAACGCGTATCTTTACCTATCGAGCTTCGAGACTATCCGAATGACCAAACACCAACTCAACTTTAAAAAAAAAACAACTGTCATTGTCATGTATGTCATGTCATGTTGACCGATGGATGGATGAAGTGAAGCTTTTGTTGTTCTGAAAGCGTGTTATTTATTGTAATCTTTTAATTTTTTATGAATTAATCAAATAAAATAAAACAATGGCAGGCGTATTATTTGAGGACATATTTAATGTAAAGGACATAGACCCTGAAGGCAAGAAATTCGATCGTTGCAGTCGTTTACATTGCGAATCGGAGTCGTTTAAAATGGACCTTATTTTGGACATCAATTCCTGGATTTATCCGATGGAATTGGGTGATAAGTTCAGATTAGTGCTAGCTACTACTCTTAGGGAGAACGGTTATCCAGATGGCGGTGAATGGAACCCTCTAGAAACGGAGGGAAACCGTGCCGACAGTTTTGAGTATGTGATGTCGGGAAAAGTTTACAGGTTAGTTTTGTCGGCAAAGATTACCTTTCGTCCTCTTTTCTTTTCTTTCGTCTTATTGAGCCTGGCTTGAATTTATTCGTTAGGCTATGGCACGCGAAAGAAATACTGGTTAATATTGCTAAGTAAGTAGGTTGTAAACAGCTTAATGTGTATTACTTATGTACCTATGTTGTGGCCGTAAGCCAAAAGCCACCTAAACATAATAGTAATGAAATGTTAGATATTGTTCACATTTTTACTCTTCGCCCAAGCTTGATTAAAGCAGTTCTCAGAAAATAATACTCTTCCATACCTAATTAGTAACAACTTTTTTTATCATTAAACATAATATATTTTTCTTTTCATAATCAGGATAGAAGGCGATGAAGCAGCAATGGAGCCAGCATCCCGGTTAGCAGCGTACGTCTCCTTCGGAGGCCTACTCATGCGTCTACAAGGGGACGCTAACAACTTGCATGGGTTTGAAGTCGACCAACACATGTACTTGTTGATGAAGAAACTAGCTTTCTAAACAATCCTTTAAATATATTTGTTACTTTGTAAGCTTATTTTCTAAGAATAAATTGTATATTTTATAAGAGTATTTGTTTTATTTTCTGTATCGCCTTGTATATTTGTAGAACAGCGCCATCTAGTGGGGCTATACGTAACTATTCTTTTTGTTTGTGCTATTCGACGATAGATGGCGTTATATTTGAAACATCTATTCTACACTAGATGGGAGTAGTGTCACAGCAAAAGGAATCTGTGTAGTGTAACACCACGCTGTTTTTTTATCCAGAGCTAGGTAGCGTAGCAATGTATACTAAATCTAAGTTTCAATACATGGATAGACTGACACCTTCACCTTTTTATTTAAATAAAATGGTTTACTGACTGGGGTTCCATACCTCTTTCAACGCATAGCCCTAACCGATGGTCCTAGAGAAATGAATCTACACCAATAAGGGAGGATTTTTGGCGATTTCAAACCTAAATGGGTAAAACAGGACATGGAAATTTGGACATCCACGCAAGCAAAAGCTGATTTATGCATAAAATAGCCAAATATCTTGTAACACAACGTGTGTGAGCGCCGCACTGGCGCGAGCGTCGCAACACCTTGAAACACAACGTGTGTGAACTTCCGCACTCTCGTATCATTTACGAATGCGTTTCGGTTGTACGGCGAACACACCATATGTGTGGAGCCGCGCTTTGGGATCTAGAGAAGCGTAAGTTGTTGAAGGCTTGGATTTTGACTGTATTTACCCTAACCAAAAAAAAAACCGCCATTCATCTCCCTCGCCAGGTCGGTCGGCTTCCAGCCTAACCAGATGCAGTTGGATACCAGAATTTTACGTGAAGTGTCTCCTTAGCAGACCTCCACAGGGCGAAGCAATACCCTTTGGTTACTGCTTAGACTTTCTTGCTTCGAAACGCCTGTCAAAATTATACGAATAACTATCAGGACCAAAGGCAACGTAGCTATTTCGAGGCACGAGATGTCAGTGATGTCCAAGATAAACTTTAGAAAGTACATATAAATTAAAAAAATCAAAATGATACTTGCCCGGATTCGAAAACACAGCCCCTCACAAGAGTCAATCGTCTTAAAATATCGAATGCATTGCTTGTTGCTTTAATTCTCATATCGCACGCTGCAATTACTGCGAACGTATGTTAGCCCCGGGGGGCGTTGTTTTAGAGAGTTCGGGGTCCATTGATGTAGGTCCCCGGGACCTAACGCTGTGTCGGTAACCACCTGTGAAGATCGCTAGAGGCGGTAGGGGGTGATTTCTTGAATAAAGTGATGGTTAATGGTGTATTTATTTGTTTCTAATGATAACTACCTATATTTAAAGACAAGACACCAAAGGGCTTAGGCACACACTATGCGTTAAAAGATAGGATTCGTGGTCAAAGACTTTCGTCTTATACTTTTCTTCAAAGGACATCAGTCAATGTTTATTCATTTTATGGCCATCAAAAAACTTGCGCGGCCGGATATAGAAATATTCCTAAACCTTTATATAAAATATTCCTAATTCCCTTAAATATTCCTAAGCCTTTAACTGCTTTTTCTTGGTAGTTATAAAATGTAAAACACAAGTATAATTTCAATACTGCTTTCTCAAATTAGGTACCACTAAGAAAATGCAGTTGAGGGGCTAAATTCATGGTAACTGTGATGTGAATGTGACCTAACTGATCGAAATTTTGTTAGGTCTGGCCGTGCATTTTTATCAAAATGCTTTCCTTCTGGTGACCATAAGGACCATGAGAACCATAATAAATATCAGAGATTCTTAAACTTATTGTTCTGTTCCTCTCGCCATTGCTTGCTACGGTACCCTTCTGGGAGCCCGACTGCCCGACCAAAGCTTGCAAAATGACCTAGATTGACTAATGAAGGTGCTTGCATTCTGATGTCGTTAAAAAACGAAAATTGACTGAACAAAGTAACAAACTATTGGAAACATTCCATTTTTCAAACAAAACCTCAGTTTCAAACCATTCTCAATCAATGCTACCAACCGAACGACACACGACTGGTGACGTTCACACGGGTGACATCACACGGCGAGCCACGTGCCGCTAACAAGACCGTGTGCCCGGGCCTTTATGCGTATTGTTTTATATTTTACTCGTCATTAGTACTGCAGAGTCAATGGCTTAGAAAAATTGTGTTTGTGAATTTTTGAGGGGATGTTTGACGTATTAAAACTATTGTGCGGCCTTATTTTGTTGGTTATAGCGTAATTAAAGAATACGCACACTTAGGTATTCAGCTTAGATAAATCTTAATCCAAAAGACAGTTCCTTTTACTAGGGTTCCAAATCCGGATTTGAAAATTGATTTTTTGATTGGACGAAAGACTGAAAGGACGCGTGCGAGTCTTCATACAAAATCGTTGGTTTTATGGACATAAGCTGCAAAATCCGTACTAATATTATAAATGCGAAAGTAACTCTGTCTGACTGTCTCTTTTTCACGCCTAAACCACTGAACCGATTGGTACAGATGTAGTCTGGGACCCGAGAAAGGACATAGGATAGTTTTCATCCCGGAAATCCCCCGGGAACGGGAACTATTATTCCATCCACGCGGACAAAGTCGCGGGCAAAAGCTAGTTCCTAACAAAACATTCATACAAAACTAAATCCAAGCCATTAAAAGCCTCCAAATAAGTATAAAAATCTTCTGACTCATTTTGCAAAAAAAACCTTTCGACAAACAGCTTGTACACCTAGGCGCTTAAAGTTTAAAAACAAACTCGCTATCTCCTGTCTCTTCTCCACAGGGGAGGCGTCGCCCACTACGACGAGGGGAAGGGGGAGAGTCGTCAAATTAGTCCAATTTGTAACAAAATGGCGCGTTAACGATGCGTTCGTAATTATGAACACAAGTTGCTCGTTTAGACGGTAAGTTAAAATACAGTTGGTTCTGTAATGATTGGTGTAAGTATTTTGTTTTATAAGTACCTAATAATTGTTGTGATAGGTTTTTTGAAAAGCTATTTTCTTTCAGTGTCCTGCTTACAAGCAGAAAAGTCTATTTTGCACAAATCCTACTAAAATACTTTAATAGTACTAATCTATACTAATATTATAAATAGGAAAACTTTGTTTGTTTGATTGTAATGAATAAGCTGGACCGATTTTTAAAATTCTTTTACCATTCGAAAGCTACATTATCCCTGAGTAACATAGGCTATATAATATCACGCTATGTCCCACGGGAGCGAGGCAGTAACCAAAAACCTAACATAACGCGGGTGAAACCGCGAGGAATAGCTAGTATACTTATACTATATTATTATTGAGAAAATTTTGTATGCATGCGTGACTGTGTGGATGTTTGATATTATTTCACGCAAAAACTACGGAACAGATTTTAATAAAACTTTACAGTAGTGTAGCTTATACATCGCAATACCACACAGGCTACATAACATTACGCTAACCTTCGGAAGCGGAGCAGTAACCAAAAATTTTAACATTAGAAAAAAAAATGTAATAACTCGGGTGAAACTAGTAAGCTAGCCAGGTCATAATAATAACGTCTTTCAGCTAATTAAAAGATAAAGATAAATTTCGTATTTATTTACAGATTTACATAAAGAATTCTTAAATTAGCATAATAAAAATAAATAGTGCATTAGGCTTAGAATAGAATATGGCGACCTGCCTGATTTAGGTTTATTAAAACCTTTGTATCAGGCCATCATTTGACTACGTAAACTAGGTGCATTATTATTATTTTAATTAATATAAAATTAAACATATCACATAGCAACCTGATTAAGTGAGACATCAGAGAATCTGCAAAGGATAGCAGGCAATACGGTAGTTTACACCATTATCAATTGACGTACTTTTTATGAGCTGTCAAAACGCAATTCTCCAATAGATTTTGTATGGCAATAGCAACTTATGACGTCACTAAAATAACAACTCAGGTGACTATCTATTTATTGATTTCAAAGCAACTAAAAATCAAATTTTATAGCAAATTGAAAATGAACCGGATTTATTGGGCTGAAATTAAGAAGTTTTATAGAAATTGTGTCTAACATTTATTGGTTCATGGTGTAAACTACCCAATTTATAGACTAATATTATAAAGTTGAAGAGTTTGTTTGAACACACTTAGCACTCAGAAAGTGCTGGATTGGATTGAAAATTCTTTTTGTGTTGTGTAGCCCATTTATCGAGAAAGACTATGGGCTATAAACATTACGCTACGTTCTATGGGAGCGGAGTAGGAACCAAGATGCGGGTAAAACCACGGCGGACATCCGTACTAATATTATAAATGCGAAAGTAACTCTGTCTGTCTGTCTTTCTGTCTGTCTGTCTGTCTGTCTGTCTGTCTCTTCTTCACGCCTAAACCACTGGACCGATTTGAATGAAATTTGGTAAAAATATAGTCTGGAACCCGAGAAAGGACATAGGATAGTTTTCATCCCGGAAATCCCGCGGGAACGGGACCTATTATTCCACGCGGACGAAGTCGCGGGCAAAGGCTAGTTTTATATATTGATGGTCCAAAAAAAAAAAACTAGAATTATTAACAATTGGTAGCTCACACATTCCGAAAACTATTACTACGTGCTTAACTCTTTAAGTCACAAACAAATATACATATACTTACACTTAGCGTCTTACTAATAATCGCTGCATAAAGTTATGACAGGCTTATACGTCAAAAATGTATGGCTACTCAGGCTTTATTCATGACATAACTTTACACAGTGATTATTAGTAAGGGCATTAAAAACATTTTTTTCCTAAAATAGCTATAACTTTCAGTTAAACATCCGTACTAATATTATAAATGCGAAAGTAATTCTGTCTGTCTGTCTCTTCTTCACGCCTTAATAAACTACTGAACCGATTTGAATGAAATTTGGTACAGATAGTCTGGAACTCGAGAAAGGACATAGGTACTATTCATCCCGGAAATCCCCCGGGAACGGGAACTATTAATCAATGCGGACGAAGTCGCGGACAAAAGCTAGTATTTTATAATATAAGTACTGTTACAAAATATGCCTTAAACTGAAAGATCGTGATGATTTTTGCTCGTGACTGTACGGGAAAATAAGGTTGTTAAATGAAAATTTGTTAACAAAGTTATCATTCATTATCATTTATTTAACTCAGGCATCATGGCCCACAAACACAATACAATAATACAATACAAATACAATAGAATAATATAATAAAAACACAATACAATACAAAAAACAATACTAACAGCAATTAAAACAACACAGTACTGACAGTCAAATCGCTGGGCGAAGGCACTCAGGATACAGTTCGGGCTGCCCCGCACCCTACGCACCAGAGATGTGCACCTCTTGCGAATGGTTGTGTAAAAACAATCCACACGCGCTTCAGCGAACATCCCCGGTCCCTGAAGCGCTACAGTAGCGAGGCAGCCCCAAAAGCACCCTGAATGCATTATTATATTGGACGCGTAGAGCGCTGTACTGCTTTTGCGTATAATTCACCCACAGACTAGAGTTATGTTAAAAATTTTGTACCGTCTGATTACCTGTGAGGACTGACAAAGGTCTAATAATGACAACCTGGACCCAGGGCCGTCTTAAGCCTATTCTGCGCCGGGGTGCGGGACTCAGCCTGCGCCCTCGTTTTTTTAGGATACAATTTATATCATCGGGAGGTGATGCCTTTTCCCAACTATGTTGGGGTCGGCTTCCTGCCTAACCGGATTCAGCTGGATATCAGTGTTTTACGTGGAGCAGCTGCCTATCAGACCTCCATAACCCAGTTACTGGGTGACACGAATACCCCTTGGTTAGTCTGGCTACGTAACGACTGTCAAAGTTCTAGGAATGACAACCGCGACCAACGGCTTTACGTGCTTTCCGAGGCACGGGATGTCAGTGATGTCCAAGATAAACTTTAGAAAGTACAATATATGAATTGAAAAAGCCGGATTCAAACCCGCAACGGGCAACCTCTTTTTCTCTCGTGGATAAGGCGGGCGCCTTATCCACAGGGCCATCATGACATCCTGGACATAATTTAAATAATCACCAAAAAAATATTTCTGACTACCAAAATGGCTTAATGATCACCAAATTTTGCTAGGTTACATTAGGTTAGAACTGTGAGGTTAGGTGCCGTCGTGAACCGCCACCACCCTCGTCCGGTGCTGTAGCTTGGGGACCTCAACGCTAAGTCTGCCGCGTGGGGGTCTACGGTCACCGACGCCAAGGGCGAGGCGTTGGAGGAGTGGGTGGTCACGACCGGCTTGACCGTCCTGAATCGGGGCTCCGAATACACGTGCGTTCGGCAGCGAGGAGGTTCTATAGTGGACATCTCGTTCGCTAGCCGCGCTGTCGCGGGCCGAGTCCACGACTGGCGTGTCGCCGTGGAGGTGAAGACATTGTCGGATCACAGATATATCCGTTTCGATGTCTCCCCCCAGACCACTAGCGGCCGCAGTCCAGTTGCCCCACGAACGGACGGTCCGCGCTGGGCACGCAAGCATATCGAATGGACCCGTTGACGTCGAAGGGGAGGCGCAGTCTGCCGAAATCGCGCAATTGCGCGTCTCGTGCGTTAAGGTCAGGCGCCAGCATACCCGATACCGGAAAAGACGTCGTCGGGTCCCTGACGAGGAAGCCGCGCTGTATGAGGTGTACCGCGCGGTGAAGAAGGCTCTGTGGCTGGCCATTGGCAACGCGAAGACGCGAGCCAGGGAGGAGAGGTTGGAGACATTAGATAGGAAACCGCGGGGGCGTCCGTATCGGTCGGTACGAGGAAAACTCGGTCCTTGGGCGCCCCCACTTACGGAGAGTCGAAACCCGAGCTGTTGGATGAGGTGGTTGCAGCCCGCTTCCCAGCGCGAGCCGATGGCTCTGCCCACAGCCACAGAGCCTGATGTAGAAGAGGACGCCGGCGTACCAGTGGTGACACAGGCAGAGATGAAGGCAGCCGTGATGCGGCCCCGGGCTAAGAACGTTGCCCCGGGGCCCGATGGGAACCACGGCTGTGTGTTGGCCCTTGCTCTGAAGGAGCTTGAGCCTCAACTGAGAGGACTCTACACTGCGTGCCTTGAGCAGGGCAAGTTTCCCGTTCAGTGGAAGTCTGGTCGTATGGTCCTGCTCAGAAAGGTGGGGCGCCCTGCGGACTCACCGTCCTCGTACCGGCCCATAGTGTTGCTGGACGAGATGGGGAAGTTCTTTCTTAGAGCGGATTATCGCAGCCTGCCTCGTCAGTCACTTATGCGGAGAAGGGCCGGACCTAGCCGAATGTCAGTTCGGGTTACCGCAATACCGCGGGTAAGAGTCCTGGCGGAAGACGCGGTGTCTCGGGGCGGGGTGCTGTTGGCGGTGTCTTTGGACATCTCCAACGCCTTCAACACCCTGCCGTGGAGTTGTATTCAGGAGGCACTGCGATATCATCGAGTGCCCCACTTACCTCCGCCGCCTCGTTGGGGCTTACTTGAGGGCGTACGCTGCCCTCCTCCGGCCCTCCTTAATGGGTCCGTATTTAACTGGACCCGAGGTGGCGGCGCGTAGTGTTCCCGCGCGCCCTTCTTCGATGTTGTGGGGGAGTCATACATATTCTATATCAACATACACCCAGACAATGAGCTGCAAATTACAAAAATACGTAAGATAATTTGAATTTCGCGGGCTATCTTTAACACCCACCTTAAGTGCGAGCGCCCGGACGGCTATATCAAGTCAATAACAAGCGCCAAAAGTATAATAGAAGAAAAAAATATTATTGTTGATGACTATTTTTTCTTGCTTGCCCATTCAAATTTGTCGTAAGTAACAAGTACAATAAGTTTAATGAAATATCCAAAAATTCAGCGCTCAACAGGCGCCCACGGGCGCTCCGCGCCCGGGTGCACCGCACCCCTTGCACCCCCTGGTAAAGACGGCCCTGCCTGGACCAAAGGCGTTACGTACTTTCGGCGATTTTATATCAGAAATGCCGAAACCGCTGGTCCTAGAGACATGAAACTTGAAAGATGAGTTCTTTGTGCAGAGTAAGCATTCGCTAAAAAGATTATTGGATACTCAAAGGGGTTGCCCTTTATCCTTTCAAAGTAGGTATGGAAGTTTCGACACACGGGCTAAAAATAATACATAGCAATATTTCTATTTTCAATACAACAACCACGCTTTAAATAATGTAAAGGCGACTCAAGCATTTAATCTCCAATCATTTGTAAAACATCGAAATTAATCATTACACGAATGACAAAACCCATAAATAACAGACAACAAAAGAATGCATTTATTCAGCCAAAAAAAAAATTAGGGCAATTCAAATTAAAAAATCACCGGACATTCATAATAGAACATTCTTGCTGCACGCTGATTGGCTGCCCGCCGACCAATCAGCGCGCGCGACGCACGGAGGCGGGAAGAGGCAAACGTCAAATGCAAACGAGTAAAAAAAAGGAAAACCGGTTTCCCGCGTTCGTTTTGTTTAGTCTGTGGTCGAGTAATGGTTGAGGCTGACTTATGAAAGCTGTAGCGTTTTATGGAAATGGTTTTTATGGAAAATGAGCGTTTACCGATTAGGTGTTTTAATAGAATGTCTTTTACAAAATATAGAGGGGTGTAGGCTTAGTATGATAGTCTTTTTTTTAGGTAACCTGCCTCTCAAATTCGTACAGTAATGGACAGTAAATTGTAAGACATAGAGGTCAAAGTTGCATGTCATACAATAAAGTTATGTCGACATATTCAGGGCTTTCTTCAAAGCTATCTTGTGAATCATTCTTCGAACTTATAAGACAGTTGACTAGTAAGTGGATAGTTAGAATCTATCTAGAATAACACAATCTATTATAGTTACTTTGATACTGACCTCTTTAGAAAGTCTCTATGTGTATAATGGTACTGGTAAAACTGCCATATAATTTAAAAATATCTTTACATTTCGAAAATAGAACATCAAAATAGGCCTACCTTTTTTTAACGCGACGGGGAGAGGCACAAGCATTTCTCCCATATTTCACATACAGCCTACTCATACATAATATTTTAACAAAAAATCGTGTCAAAATACTCTATGCTGTTATCGCACACCTCAGCCGGGATTACCACCCCCCCCTCTCGCCCTCTCGCCCCCTATCCCTCTGGATGTGAGGGAGAGCGGGACACCACATCGCCTGTCAGTCAACCGGCGACGATCGCCTCGAGATAACGTACAGAACTTTACCAAACAAATCTGTAATGATTAAAATAATAATCATTAATTAAAAATGGCATTTCGAGATTGTGATTTTGAGTTTAGAATGTTGTTTTTTCAAAAGTGCGGTGAACGGATATGGTAGGTAGTGACGTGACGTTTCGGTTTTCAAAATTTGAAAAATAACAATGGCGGTGATTTAGTGTTTTTTTTATTCTGGTTTTCTTGTGTTGTGTGATAATAAAATAAATAAAAATAATGTTTAGTTATGGTTATTGCTGGCTCGCTGTTCTTATTGGATTCCTGTAAGGTAAAGTTATTTCTCAAATCTAATCTGTTTCTAATGTTGTATTCTTTGTTTGAACAGGAAATAAAAGCTTTTAAAATGAATTGCAGATGACAATTTTTTTTTATGCTTTAAGCTCTTGGATTACTTTAGTGAAAATAATTAAAAAAAAATAAGATGCAATATGATATAAGATACCTAATCCATACTTCCATACTAATACTATAAATACGAAAGTAACTCTGTCTGTCTGTCTGTCTCTTTCTCACACCTAAACCACTAAACCGATTTTAATGAAATTTGGTACAGATATAGTCTGGGACCGAGAAAGGACATAGAAAAGTTTTCATCCCGGAAATTCTCCGGGAACGGGAACTATAATTCCACGCGGACGAATTCGGGGGCAAAAGCTAGTTACTTATAGGAGAAAAATAATCGCTATATCTTTTGGTAAATACAGTCTGGAGCATTTAAATAAACTTGAATGCAATGCGCAAACATATTTTCTCACATAATTATAATGGCGCCGATTCTCTAATTGACAAAAAACTAATGTTAATTTAAGTTAAGTGCATAATATCTTTCTCTTTCCATTTAATTAAGAAAAGGACAGAAGTTAAAATATTAGTTAAGTCCTGTCAAATTTAGACACTCCATAGATAATTTAGACGCGATTTAAAAACATGGCGTCTAAATATACGTCAATTTTCTTCAGGCGCTGTCTAATTTGAGAGGAATAAACTAAAATGTATCTTCTGTCCTTTTCTTTAAGAAATGGAAAGAGAAAGATGCATTTAACTTAAGTTTAGTTAAGTTTGTGAACAAGAGAATCAGCACCAATAGCCAATCCTTTCACACATATTTTTGGACATATTTTAGAGTAATGATATCATAGACTCTTCTATAAAATATACTGAATGTTTCTATAGTTATTCTAAGAGAAAATTGATTTTAACATTGCATAGTGTATTTAAAATACGTCGCAGTATTTTCTACGAATCCGACGCTTATAAAATTCCTCGGCATTTTACATAGTATACGACAAAATGTCAAAGCAATCCTTATTTTCCGAATAACTAAATTTATTTCTTGGTGTTTCAAAAAAAAACTTAAAGCTCCGCTATACTCCGCTCTCGTCTTTCCGAATCGGAGTGCTCAGACATTTTGCCGTCGAAATAAGAGTTTTATACTTGCAAGCTTTACGCCGTATATAAAATTCCGGGATTTTTAAACGGTAGTTTATACAAAATTCTTAACTATAAATGCAAAAAACAATTAAATGTCTTGGAAAAACTCACACTAGGCCGTCTGATCCAAAACTATATTATAGGCAGAGCCTGCACCAGACAAGTGATATGGGTACATAATAATATAATTTATAAATAAATCTTTACAGATATTGAAATTGTTCTCCTATCTGTATATCTGTAGTTTAGAACCTTTTAAGAACTGATTTTCATTAATAGGTTGTGACTCAAAACGGTTAATATTAAAATAATTATGCTTAAAATAAAAATAAATTAACTCCGGTGCGAAGCATAGCTGTCCGGACTCCGGATTCGAACCCATTATTTTTTACATGAGAAGTGCCTTATGGACATAAGCTAAATAAACATTAAAAATGTACGGTCAGCAAAGTAGATAGGTATGCAGGGCCGTCATCTACAATTGACGTGAATTGAATCTTGAATACCAATGAATGTATTCATATGAAATTGAACCTAATTGAAGAACTAGCTATTTTCTACTATAGATTAAATTTTTGTTGGAAAATATCCGTGGGTTTTAGAAAAAACTTAAACTGTATCTGACGGCCCTGCATACTTATCTTCTTTGCTGTCCGTACGTAGTCCCTACGCACATTTATTCAGCTGTATTTAGCTTATGTCCATAAAAAACAACGACTTTATATGAAAACGCGTTCGCGGCCCTTCATCTTTCCGCGTCTGTTCCAGCTTTCGTGCAAAATCGTTGATTACTATGAACATAGCTATTGCGGAATGTTTACAAAGTTACCGTGACCCCGGAACATAAAGGGCAACCGAAGGAACATAAGTGGGCTTAGTCAGTAAAAGTCTGACACGCCCTCCCGCCGCACCCAGGACGGGAGCAGTCATTTGATGATTTCCCACTCACCAAAAAAAAAATTGACATAAGCTGAATAGAGCTTAAATAAATGTGCATAGTCCCTTAGACAAGGCGGTTTTTCTCATCCTAACGACGCTAAACGCGGCTCATAGAATAGAAAGAATACCCATGGAGTTTCTCGCTTGCTCTTCTCCATAGAGAGCCAACAAATAATCTAATGTCACATTTCTGACAAATTCACCGACTCTTTGACAATTCATCATCATCTCCCTGTCCCAAGTTCCCAACTACGTTGGGGTCGGCTTCCAGCCTAACCGGATTTAGCTGGATACCAGTGTTTTACGTGAAGCGACTGTCTATCAGACCTCCACAACCCAGTAACTGGGCGACACGATACCTCTTGGTTAGCCTGGTCAGAGTTTCTAGCTCACCCAAACTGACAAAGTTCTACGAATGACAACCAGGACCGACGGCTTTACGTGCTTTCCGAGGCACGGGATGTCAGTGATGTCCAAGATAAACTTTAGAAAGTACATATTACGATTGAATAAGTCACATTGTTACTTGGCCCGGATTCGAACCCACAACCTCTTCCACGAGAGACGGGCGCCTTATCCACGGGGCCATCACGACATTTTTTGACAATTCATAAGTGCCTGTAAATTGTCTAAGTGAAGAAATACCTTGAATTTAAAATTTTGCCCCTTGACCCTCCTGAACCAAAGGTAATGTATGAGAGGTAACACAAATGCGCTGCGTGTTAAGTCCGGCGCTCCCTGGGCGGTCGGCTATCGGTAGCTAACAACCTTGATGACTAGAATATTTTCTTATCAAGAGTAGTCTATTATTAGTAGTGACGACGCGGCAAAACATTTTTGTGTACGTGGACAAAGTAATTTTAATTTGTGTACCGCTTCTTAAAAAGTTGTTGGATTATGGCTTGTTGTTATTGCAAAGGGGTGCACTTTTCAGGTGTAGTACTGAAAAGTAAAAAAAAAACAATTTTCTTTATTGTTTTTAACACGCTTTTATAAGTTCGGGCTGGTATGTATTAACGGAATCTTTGAGCTTAATTTTCAGCCTGTTCTAGACGTATGATTAACTTAAAACTTTGCATGCGTTTCAGAACCGATGACAATGCAATAATTCGTTAAAATTATTTCATTATCCTGATTAGAACCGTCAGGATTTATTGATTTCTTTATATATAATACTAGCTGTCCCCTGCGGTTTCACCCGCATTTTTCGTTGCTGCTCCGCTCCCGTGGGTCGTAGCGTGGTGGTATATAGCCTATAGCATTCCTCGATAAATATGGGCTATCTAACACTGAAAGAATTTTTAAATCGGACCAGTAGTTCCAGAGATTACCCCTACATACAAACTTACAAACCTACAAACTTACAAATTTTACCTCTTTATAATATTAGTATAGATTTACAAATATAAATGCATGGAGTGAGCAGGTACTGGTTATCGCTCTTACAGTTACCCGAACTAAAAAATAGACAATAAATAATAGTTTAAAAAGTAAAAAAACATCATAGCCTACTGAACTAAAAAGTAGAAAATAATGGATCTTGATAAAAAGAATCAACAAATTCATAGCAACAAATTATAACTACAAACAAAATCGTTAAGTTAAGAGTGAAAAGCTCGGGCTAGTCTGGGACCTAGAGCAAGCCCATAAGAATTAAAAAAAAAGTGTTCAATCGCAGCGGTTTTCCGACGGCATTTGGGAAAGTTAGTTTAACCTTCGAATACACGTGATTCGAGACATAATAGAAATATTTAAATTGCCGTAGATTTGAATTGCCTTGCTCCTCTTTCTCCATAGAAAACCTATGTTTTTGGAACAAGCAAATTGCGTTATTACACTAGGCACTTTTAAAAGAACACTGCGTAGATTTCTTTTAGATACACAAAGGAATCTCGGTATGGTTGCCGCAAATACCTCTATTATATAATTGACAGCGACAAAACATGTCTATTTTCTGCTCTTTTACGTATCTATTTTTATTATGGTTGTTGAATCTGGACTTGACATTTCATTAATTGTACTTACTTGTGAATAATTCACACACATCTTATGTGTGTACACATTTAAAATAGCATACACACACTTAAAATAGCATTACTTTGCAAGTAACACAGACACTTTCCTAATATTTACACCCACACAATTAATTTATATATGAATACTTTCCTTTTACCCGCACACTATTTTGTTATTTAAATCTTTTTACTTTCGCCTTCTTGGCGTCCTTGAGCCACCTGGTTCCAGCAGAATACCAGCGTCAGGTATATGCTGAGCTTACACCTGACATATGCTGTGCTGGACACCCATTTGGTGCAAACCAGAGACACGCACTGCTTGGTCACTTTAATTTTAATTTTTTTTTTGTAATATTGTTTTTTTTTCTTGTTTGTTTCATGTTTTGCACCGAATAAATATGTTTATCTATCTATCTATCATTCGTCAACAGGCAACAAAATAAAGTAATTAGTCGGTCAGTTCGATTATCAATTTTAGACGCGTATTTATTTTATTAATTTGATTAACAAAAAAAATACTTGTCTAGTATTTTTTGGCATTATGTTTTGTAGTCATTTCTATTTAATCTGCATGTTATTACATTAAGGGGGTTGTTGCTTCAAGCCGGCATTGTGATTGTACTTCCCTGGATCTTCTTTACAAAGCTCAACTACGACTGAAAAATTATGAAAACTGTAGGAAAGCTGGAGATTATGCCCAAAATCAAGGATTTGGTGATGTAGAGGATTTTCTGAGCTGCCAATTCTATAAGGTAAAGAAAAAGAACTTAAAAGAAGGCTATCTGCACTACATCAATCATAGAAAACAAAGTTGCTCCCCGATGTCTGTCTTTGTATGCTTAAATCTTTAAAACTGCGCAACGGATTTTGATGCGGATTTTTTTGATAGATAGAGTGATAAAAGAGCAAGTTTTTTTAAATAATACGTGCATATATTATAGTAAAGAAAAGCCGAGATAAAGATTTCACTACATAATCCGTACCAATATTATAAATGCGAAAGTAACTCTGTCTGTCTGTCTCTTCTTCACGTCTAAACCACTGAACCGATTTGAATGAAATTTGGTACAGATATAGTCTGGGACCCGAGAAAGGACATAGGATAGTTTTCATCCCGGAAATCCCCCGGGAACGGGAGCTATTAATCCGCGCGGACGAAGTCGCGGGCAAAAGCTAGAATAAAATAAAGTCTCTCCCCGCTGTCTGTAGCTCTGTATGCTTATATCTATAAAACTACGCTACGGATTTTGATGCATATTTTTTAATCGATAGAGGGACTCAAGATGAAGCTTTATATGTATAATATGTACATATTATAATAGAGAAAAACTGGGATTTTCAAATATTTGTAGCCCGTGCGGAGCTGGGGAGGGTCACTAGTATTATAAAACAAAGTCGTTGGGAAGATTTTTCTGAAATTCCAAAGATTTTTAATATCCGTAGGAATCGTAGGATGAACGCTAGTTTTAAATAATGGTATGGTAGTTGAAAGATGACTGATGTCAACAGCTAGCGTCCGTTCTGTGTTTATATCTATCATTTATTAAACAGGCAAACCCGCGGACGAAAACTAGCTTACACACAAGAAACTGTATGCAGCTGTTTCAGTTTTTTATATCAAAACCATAACCAAGAATACTGCTGACCAGTTCATATCGATCCTTCACAAGAACCGGAGAGCAATAATAATATTTTTTTCAAAAATGGAACACTGGAACGTCAAAACAGTTTCGAATGTCGAACTGAAATAAAAAACAAAGCTTTGTTCGTTTGTGAGCGTTCGATTTTCGAATAGCTTTTGTTCTTTGTTCGGGTGACGCGACCGTTAATATATGTGACGGGTCGAATTATTAGCGGGTCAAAACCAAAATGTCGTATAAAGTACTTTTTCATAAGGTACGGATTGGACTTGTACATTGTGGGTTCTGTACCAGAGAACAATACTATATAACCTTTCGTCGACCAAGCGACAGCTGGCTGTCGCAATGCTATTGATTTTCTATTGTGTCGTTCGAAAGTTTAATCATCAACACCCTTAATTGGGGTGGGCTTCCAGTCTAACTGGATTTAGCTGGATACCAGGGTTTTACGTGAAGCGACTGCCTACCAGACCTTTACAGCCCAGCTACTGGATGACTCGGTACCCTTCGATTAGACAGACTTTTTCTGGCTTCTGACTACCAGTAACGACTGTCAAAGTTCTGTAAATGACGACCGGGACCAACGGTTTTACGTGTTTTCTGAGACACCGGATGTCAGTGATGTCCATGATAAACTCTAGAAAGTACATTATGCTGTGTATTATGAACTAGCTTTTGCCCGCGGCTTCGCTCGCGTTAAAAAGAGACAAAAAGTAGCCTATGTGATTATGATCCTCCATCCCTTCAACTATCTCCACTTAAAAAATCACGTCAATCCGTCGCTCCGTTTTGCCGTGAAAGAAAGACAAACATACAGACAGACAGACAGACACACTTTCCCATTTATAATATTAGTATGGATAGTAAGTATGGATTGAAAAAGTCACATTGCTACTTGCCCGGATTGGAACGCACAATATCTTACATGGGGCAATGGCATGAAGCAAACAACCAGGGCAATGGTAATTAAACAATATTATACCAGTAATGAGCAAAGAACGTAAAAAACAATATATTACTTGTATGAAGCAACAGGAATGATGTAACCAAGATATTGTAAATCATGGAGTGAATAAGAGTGTCCATGGAGTTTCTTGTTTGTTCTTCTCCGTGGAAACTAACCTAAACTTTGGAAAGAAGAAGGTTCAACTTTCTGGCTAACCGTTCGACTGACAATTCATAAATGCCTGTAAATAGTTTTCATGAAATAAGTGCTTTGAATTTTTTATAGGTTGTAAAAGCGAATATTTTCTGCGGTACCCTAAAACTATACATTATACAGTGAGGTGTCAAGTTTCAGAGGGAAACAAAAATTGCTTACTGTTATCTATGGTCGAACCATAAACACTGAATAAGGACTCTTTTTATAATATTGTTAATGACTGGTGTATTTACGCCTTTCTGTAGTCATGAACAGACAGTAATTCGGTCTTAAAAATGATTATTTATTACAGATTGTAAAAAACTGCCTGGCTGAAGATATGTTCTTTGCAAAGAGTAGGTAGCATTAAGGAAGAATTTTTGGTAAATCGATCCCTAGAAGAGTAAAATAGAGAATGAAAGTTTGACATCCACGTGGGATAAGCCGTGGGCAAAACTAGCCTAACTATATTTAGATGTGGCTTTATTTGAATAGATATAGGAGAAGTGTTAAGATTTTTATTGAAATCCATTCGTCCTAAATGATTTTGGATCTCCAGTTCTTAGAAGGTAAGTATATTAACAAATCAATTGGTAGTGTCAGATATTGTTTAAACCCCAAGCTTAATCAATGGCTAGTCATTTCAAGTATAAAAATATCATAAATCTGAAGACTATTTGGTTGAATACGCAAATCTCAGGAAGTACTTAATGGTTCGAATTCCTCCCGCCGCACCCAGGACGGGAGCAGTCCTTGGATGATTTCCCACTCACCAAAAAAAAAATGGTTCGAATTGAAAAAATACTTTGTGTGAAGGATAGCCTATTTATCGAGGAAGGCTATAGGCTTGCAACATCCCGCAATGATCTTCGGGAGCGGAACAGTAACCAAAAAAGCGTGACACCGCGGGGGCAGTACGATTTGATACAATACCATAGACAAGTAGGATTTCCACACTACAATTACCCGACACCCGATCCTCACAAAAGCCTATAAAGCACTTCCAACCCTCATTTAAAAAACGAACATCAATTAAATTGACAAACAGCGTAAAATGCAGCGCAAACACAACCTTACGGCCCTTAAATCCTGAAGGGCGCCGAACTGAGATAGGGCACGTTCGCGGGAAGCGCTCTGATTGGCTGCCGGCCGTCGCCACCACCCTCCAGCCGACCAATCGCGTGCGCGCGCCGCCACCCCCAACCAATCCGCTGAATGGAGGGGTTCTAAAAAAATGTTTGTCGTTTTAAAACGTTTGACAGAGAAAGTACATCGTTGTTTGAATTTCGAAGGAAAAAATTGATTTGTAAACAGCGGGCTTTTTAGATAGGTGTGCACGAATGAGGTCGGTGTCTTTTTATGTTTTGTATTACGAATTTCAGGTTATCGTTAGTTACATCCTCTTTGGTGTAAATCGTGGGAAACACTCACCAACTGGACCTTTATTTATTACTAACTTACTTACGTAGATGTCGAACTTCCCCCTATTTTATCCCCTTAAGGTTAGAATTTTCAAAAAATCCTCTCTTAGTGGATACTTTCGGCGACATTTCGAGATACAAAAAAACCGGCCAAGAGCGTGTCGGGCCACGCTCAATGTAGGGTTCCGTAGTTTCCCGTCCGTCACAACAAGTGTACCTACTTATAAGTTTAAAAAAAGGCTATTTGTTACGTTGACATACTAAGTACGCAAAAATGATTTTGTACAACCTTTTTCTCTTTTTTTGTACAACTGTTCTTTCTATCAAGTTCAAAATAATTTTCCTAGAAAGTCCTTATAAAGTTCAACTTTCCAGATTTTTTTCATATTTTTTAGACCTACGGGTCAAAAGTTAGAGGGGGGGGGGACGCTTTGATTTTTCCTTTTGGAGCGATTATTTCCGAAATTCTTGACATTATCAAAAAATGATCTTAGTAAACCCCTATTCATTTTTAAATACCTATCCAACAATATATCACACGACAGGGTTGTAATTTTCTCGGCTTTCTCGACACAGTCTGCCCCACAGTTAATACTAATTTAGTTTTCCTTGTACAATTACATAATTTATAAAATTAAACCTCTATCATAGCAGTCAGGGTCACTTACCACGAGACCAATAGGCCAAAATATATAGTAACTGAATAATAGCGGCGCGTCCTTTAAAATGATCGCTAGAGCCTTGACAGACAGACGAACAACGAAGTAATC
Source organism: Athetis lepigone (assembly GCA_033675125.1). Taxonomy (NCBI): domain Eukaryota; kingdom Metazoa; phylum Arthropoda; class Insecta; order Lepidoptera; family Noctuidae; genus Athetis; species Athetis lepigone. Next base: position 7,140,131 of record CM066220.1, on the reverse strand, counting down.
TAATTTAGTGTCTTACACCTTTAGGATCTACGCACATTTATTCATCAGCGTTTCGCTGAACGATTTTGGTCACACTTATACAGTTCTACTTTAATCAGCCGCGTTCAGCGCCGGCGCCGTAAGAATGAGAAAAGCCGTGAATCTTAAGGAAATACTCACATTTATTTGGGTTATGGGACATCCCGCCCACGAAAGATCTCGCCCCTGGCCGAGATGTCCACTTTCAAAATGTGCATGGGTATGGGTATATTCGCCCGAAAAATAATGTACTGTTTAAATATGGTCATTTGACTTTATGGTTTGCAGATTCATCTGATATTTAATAGAAAAGAATATACGATATAGCCAAAATATCTCTATATTACTTTTACTTACTCTATAATTATTACTTTTTAATAGGAGACATCCCAGTATCATTTATTTTACACAGGACATTATTTTTCGGTCGAATATACCCATGCACATTTTTTAAAGTGGACATCTCGGCCAGGGGCGAGTTCTTTCGTGGGCGGGATGTCCCACAACTCATTTATTCAGCTCCATTCAGCTAATGTCCATATTAGAAAACGACGATTTTGAGTGATGACGCGTACGCGTCCGTTTAGCTGCGTCTGTTCATCTTTTTTACAAAATTGTTTTTCTATGGACATATGCTGAATAAATGTGCGTAGTCCCTTGACTGCTTTACTCATTCTCACGACACTGAACGCGGCTGATAGAAGTAGAAGTGTTTAAGTATGACCAAAATCGTTCAGCGAAACGTGAATCTAACTGAATAAATGTGCGTAGTGCCTAATGCTGGTGCCTTCTCTGTAAGAGAAGAGGCCTTGCCTTGAGGGACAGTAATAGGCTAGTAATATTATTGTTACGAGTAGTCTCATCTGTGTTCCAACAATAGGGATGACGAAAACAAAAGAAATGACATCCTAGCTGTTTAGTAAGTACGTCTGTTAGACCGTCCAAAATTGCTGGACACTATTTTTGCTTGAACAAATTAATAACAAAATACAAAGACAAAGAGCAGAGTTCCGGAGTGGGAGCTTGTGACGTCACTTTTCAGGGAAAATTGTACCAAAACGTGACGGTTCCCGAAACTTCAAGGCACCATCGTCGTAATTTTCTCTTTTTTTAAAAAAAGAATAAATTGGTGTTGATTTTTTTTTGGAAATATGTATAAAATATACTGACGAACTAATTAGTTTTTTTTCGTCGTCTCCCATATTATCTAACCCATCTTAGAACAAACAATTTTCTAGGATGGGTCAGATAAGCATGGCATGTAGTATCCTTTCCTCAAAAAGAATCAGCTGGTATTCAAAAGTTATGTAACTTGTGCCAAAAACCCACTGACATTGGTACTACAAACCTATTTTTTCCGTATTTGGTGTATAATCGTGTGTCCGCACTTATTGGCATGTTGCAGTCGTGTTTTGAATTCTGTGTTTTCATGGACTAACTAATTAGTTTACTTAGATTTAAAATACCAGTTTATTAATTATCACTACTGGGCAAATGTCTCTTCTCATACAGAGAAGTCCGATTGGCGATTTCAAACTTACATTAATAATAATTGCAGATTATAATTGTTTGTATCACATCTTAAGACAGGTTTTCAACTAAGTATTTCAAAACCGATGCTTGTGAAACTGCACATAATTATATTATTATTATTACTTTGGGCTAATTTGGTAGTTTTTGACGAGAACTACGCATCCAAAATCAAGCTGAAACCTGAAAAATAAAAGTCATAAAATAGAAAATAATGTGGCTTATGCACAAAACCGTTAAAGCAAATAATTTAAAAAATATATTACTTAATCATACAAGCATGTATGATTAAGTATTTTATAGTATACAAGAATTATGTAGTTTTCTTTTAGGGAAGAAAAATAACAAGTAAAGTTAAATACATAATAACAAGTAAATATACATATAAACAGTTTTTATTTGTAGTTCATCCAGAAGGATTTACGCATTTTGATAATTAGACCAACGTAATATGATTTAATTCAAAGTTTAGTACAATTCAAAAAACCCAACTTTGTTTAGTTGCTACAACACGAATGCCATTCGTCAACTCTTTTATTATTCAGGTCATCGTTTCACATTACTTGAGTAATTACTCACTAATACTTTGAGGCGTTGCTTTATTATTAACGAGGTCACTATTTATAACTAGGATATTTATTATTTTTAAAGATCCGTACTAATATTATAAATTCGAAAGTAACTCTGTCTGTCTGTCTCTTCTTCACGCTTAAGCCACTGAACCGATTTGAATGAAATTTGGAACAGATATAGTCTGGGACCCGAGAAAGGACATAGGATAGTTTTCATCCCGAAAATCCCCCGGGGACGGGAACTATTATTCCACGCGGACGGTTTCGGGGGGAAAAGCTAGTATATTATAATATGGCTTATATTTTTTTAGTCATTTTGTCGGAAAACCTTTGGGTAGAGGGTGTTATTGCAATTTTCGATTTAGCAACGGGAATTATGGTAATAAGAAACCAGCGGCAATGGTGCAGAATTCCTTATTCAAAACATTTCAGAAACACGCGCACCTCAAAGCGAAGAAGTCAGCACAGGAAGGGCCCCAACAGGGCCACGCCTGCCGGGGTTGCGGAATGTTTATAATAGTTACCGTGACCCTGGAACATAAAGGGCAATCGAAGGAACATGAGTGGGTTTTAGTCAGTAAAAGTCTGACACGCCCTCCCGTCGCACCCAGGACGGGAGAAGTCATTGGATGATTTCCCACTCACCAAAAAAAAAAAAAAAGCCCCTGGACCGATTTGATTGGAATTTGGTACAGATATTAGATATAGTCTGGGACCCGAGAAAGGACATAGGGTAGTTTTCATCCCGAAAATCCCTCGGGGACGGGAACTATTATTCCACGCGGACGGTTTCGGGTTCCCCCCCGAAACCGTCCGCGTGGAATAATAGTTCGTGGAATAATAGAATTAATAGCTAGTATATAATATGGCTTATATTTTTTTGGCCCTTTTGTATAAAAACCTTCGGGTTAAAGGGTGTTATTGCAATTTTCGACTTAGCAACGGGAATTATGGTAATAAGAAACAAGCGGCAATGGTGCCGAATTCCTTATTCAAAACATTTAAGAAACACGCGCGCCTCTAAGAGAAGAAGTCAGCACTGGAAGGGGCCCAACAGGGCCACGCCTGCCGGGGTTGCGAAATGTTTATAATAGTTACCGTGACCCTGGAACATAAAGGGCAATCGAAGGAACATGAGTGGGTTATCTGACGGACAGGGCCGTCATCTACCCCGGTCACGAGGGAGTGTGGAGTCGACGAGGGATGTCGTGCGGTGTTCCACAGGGATCGGTCCTGGGGCCGCTCCTGTGGGACATCGGGTACGACTGGGTGCTGCGCGCCGACCTTCCCGATGGTGTCAGCGTAGTGTGCTACGCTGACGACACGCTAGTCCTAGCGCAGGGAGGGTCGTTCCAGGCGGCGGCCGACTTGATGACAAGTGGAGTTGCGACAGTCGTGGATAGGATCCGGCAGCTGGGACTCGAAGTGGCCCTGCACAAGTCCGAGGCCATGTGTTTTCATGGCCCTCGGCACCGGCCACCTCCGGGGTCTCAGATAACGGTAGGAGGGGTTCACATCGGTGTCGAGTCGACGATAAAGTACCTGGGACTTGTCCTCGACAACCGATGGAACTTTACGGAGCACTTCCGACGTTTGGGCCCCAAACTGGCGAAGGCCGGAGCTGCCCTCAAGCGGCTCCTGCCCAATCTCGGTGGCCCAAACGCCTCCTGCCGGAGGCTCTACACGGGGATCGTGCGGTCCATGGCCCTCTACGGGGCTCCGGTGTGGGCGCCCAATCTAGCCGCGGCTCCGGCCCGACTTCTGAGGGCGTCCCAGAGGGTCATGGCCATTCGCATGGTGCGGGGATACCGCACGGTCTCCTGTGAGGCGGCATGCCTCCTTGCCGGCGTCCCGCCGTGGGATCTGGAGGCAACAGTCCTTGCACACACGTACGAGTGGCGCGTGGAAGTGCAACGCCGGGGTGAAGTCCCGATGCCGCGGGTTATCGCGGCACGGCTCACGGAGCTCCGGCGAGATCTCATGGCGGAATGGAGACAGCGACTGTCGCAACCTAGTGCTGGGCACGCCGTTATAGCGGCGGTAAGACCCCTCTTTGAGGAGTGGCTGGAGAGGCGTCATGGCACTCTCACGTTTCGCTTGACACAGGTCCTCACCGGACATGGTCAGTTCGGGAGGTTCCTGTGTCGGATTCGGGCGGAAGCGACGCCTGGGTGTCACCACTGCAGTAACGGTCGCCTGGAGGACACGGTCGAGCACACAGTTGAGGTGTGCCGCGCATGGGCGGAGCACCGACGTGTCCTCGTAGAGGCGATCGGCGGCGGTGACCTCTCGCGCCCGGCGCTGGTTCAGGCCATGCTTCGGGGCGAGACGGAATGGGATGCCGTCGCCTCCTTCTGCGAAGCAGTTATGCTAGTGAAGGAAGCGGCGGCGCGCGAGAGGCAGCGACGAGCCTCTCGCCCCGGACTAAGACCCAGGCGAAGACGTCGAGAGTCGCAAGACGACTACCGGCCACCGTAGGCGCGGTTCTGCGGATGGCGAGCGATGGGTAGCTCGCCGCCCGGCTAGGACCAGGACCGCGTAGACGGCGCGTTTTGTTCCACGCGCGCCTCAAAGAGAAGGAGTCAGCACAGGAAGGGGCCCAACAGGGCCAACGCCTGCCAGGGTTGCGGAATGTTTATAGTGGTTACCGTGACCCTGGAACATAAAGGGCAATCGAAGGAACATGAGTGGGTTTTAGTCAGTAAGAGTCTGACACGCCCTCCCGTCGCACCCAGGACGGGAGCAGTCATTGGATGATTTCCCACTCACCAAAAAAAATACATTTAAGAAAAAGACAGAACATGTAAACATTATTTTAGTCCTGTTAAGATCCTCCATAGATAATTTAGGCCCGTATTAATAGACGTCACTCAATTCTGAGACGCTCTCAAGTTTATTGTTGTCCTTATTTTTTCCCTTTAGAATGACAAGGACAGCAAGAGACTTGAGAGCGTCTCGGAGTTGAGTGACGTCTATTAATACGGGCCTTAGACATGATTAAAAACATGGCCACTAAAATTCGTCGATTTACTTCAGGAGCTGGCTAATTTTATAGGACTAAAGTAATATGTATCTTCTATCCTTTTCGTAAAGAAATGGAAAGAGAAAGATGCACTTAACTTAAATTTTGGTTTAGTTTGTGAGCAAGAGAATCAGTAGTCAGCACCATTAACGAGATTATTTTTATATTCATAAATATGTTTATTTTTAAACGCGCGTATTTAGAAAATTCCTGTCTGTCTATCTATCTAAATACGCACGTTTAAACCCCGATATATTTTGATGGAATTTGATATGAAATCAGCAGAATGCCAAGGAAGGACATATTTTTTTCCATTTTAGAATTGTTTTCTATTTCATATTTGAAACGCCACGCGCCGTTGCCTGTTGTCGTCGAAAAATAAAAGCAATTTCAAATATAGAACTGCTAATAAAAATAGAGGGCGTACCACAAAACCGTTGAAGCACAGATTAAACATCACTCAGATTTGCTTAATCTATGCTTAAGTGCGCGTGCGTCGTTCAACAAGATAAACATGTTATGATAATATTGCTAAAAATAATAGAATAAATGCTCTTTCTTTTTTTAAGTATATTAATGGGATTATAATTTGTTTGTGATTTTTTGCGATGAATCCAGACTAATATTATAAATGCGAAAGTAATTATTCTGTCTGACTGTTTGTCTCGTTTTCACGCCAAAACCACTGAACAGATTTTAATAAAATTTAGTACAGAGATGGTCCGTAGCCTAAGAAAGAACATAGGATAGTTTATTTTCCCAAAAATCCCATGGGAGCGGAAACTACGCGGGTAAAACCACAAATATGAAACGTGGAAAGTACACATACCATAAATAAAAGAATTACTGGCTTTGCCGGCAGTTTAACTTTTACCTAGACGAGTTAAAATGTTAAGTCTTCTAAAATTTTCTTATTTAACACAATTTACTTAATTCTTCAATTTTCTGGACTTCTGGAGCTGATATGGTCTTTCGGTATCACTGGAGTAGGTAGAAGGCTGCTGAAATGGAACTGGGCTGGCTGCCGCATGTCGGATGATAGAAGGCTAAACGCAGGACTCAATGGGTGCCTTTATTACATGGAAAGCGACACCGCGATAGGCCGAGGCGGAGATGGCGGAACGAACTAGACTCCTTCGATAAAGCCCGGTTTCCACCGCGAGCGGAACGGACCCATTAATGACTTTGTTCTCAAGCGCGAACTGCAAATAACAAATAGAACAACAAATAAACAACAAATAGTCGAATAATAATAAATAAAAAATGCATTAATAAACAATTATGTATTAAGAATCATAATTTTGTTGGTGGAAATACAATTATGCAGTTTGCGCTTGCAAACGAAGTCATTAATGGGGCCGTTCCGCTCGCGGTGGAAACCGGGCTTAAAGACTGGTCCCAAATAGCTTCATGCAGAGAGAGGTGGAAGGAGGGTAGGGAGGACTTGGCTTTGCCCTGCAGTGGGAAAGTTTAGGCATGCGGCAGACATTTCCTGCCCAGTCCGCAAGCTGTGGGCTCAAATAGCACAATCCTGGTGCACTGAGAGGGGGAGACTGTGTCGCGGCAGGCCACTAAGGAGATGGACGAACTGGACAAGAGGAAGCGAGGGATTGCGATACATGGAAGAAGTGGAAGCGAGGCCTTTGTCCAGGAGTTGGACAGAATCGGCTAACAAAAAAAAAGAGTAGGTACTATTGGGACTGTAGATAAAAATACGACTACTGTATTAGCAGTCGGTTACTCCGTCTTAATACAAGAGTATTATGACAATAATTCATGTTCATTCTTCAGAACATTCGACCAAAACAAGTCGTTAAAGACATTATTTTGCACTAAACGTTTATATAAGTTACTAGCTTCTGCCCGCGGCTTCGCTCGCGTTAGAAAGAGACAAAAAGTAGCCTATGTTACTCTCCATCCCTTCAACTATCTCCACTTAAAAAATCACGTCAATCCGTCGCTCCGTTTTGTCGTGAAAGAAAGACAAACAGACAGACAGACAGACAGAGTTACTTTCGCATTTATAATATTAGTACGGATTTTAGACTCTCTGGTCCTTAAGAGCGCAGCTACTATTCAATAATGATTTTAAAACAATTGAAAGTTATCTGCAATAGTATTATTCTAGACAGTTCGTTATAATTGTCGCGAAGCGGGCGGAGCGTCGCGTCGTAAGACCGCCCACCACGCCCAGACACGGGGCTTTGATAAGAGAGCTATCTATTTGTGTTTTAAATCGTTTCTCGCAGTCTGTTCAGGGTTAAAAAAGTCCGTTCCGTAAACCTTCGTACACACGTGATTCGAGACGCAATAGAAAGACAATAGCAGCCCGACAGTCGGCTGTCGCTTGGTCGATGAAAGGTTAAAATGTCCAAATAAATACAAAAATTAATGAGTACCTAATCGAAAAATTCCAAATTCAAAGCATTTTCTTCATTTAGACCATTACAGGCAGATAAGAATTGTTCTAGATTCTAAAATGTCTAAAGTATTAAAAAAGAGCCTGCTAAAATGTTTAAAGTATTAAAAACTCAGGTCTGGTAGTTAGTGACCCAGACTGCCAAACCGCAAGTCGCTACTTTTAAATTGAGAATCAGAAAACAAAACAGATTTTCCAAAATTCAAAATTGTCATGGTTGTTCTTGACAAAAAACCTACATCAATTAAAACCATATACAATAATAGAAACCATATAATAATATGAAAAAAAACACTACTAATTTCAAATCACACCCACATTTCAACTAATTCGAAATTCAAACTCCATTCATGCAAACTGTAACCCTAAAACAAACGTCACAGAGTCCTTTATTAAATGGTGACATAAATTGGTCCTTCGTACGTGACAGGACAATAGGAGCGCGACAGTAGGTCCCGGTCCACCCTGTGTAACGAAGGTTTCTCACGCGGGCGGAATATTTCGGGAATTCTAATGAGCAATAGTTCTTGTAGTTTTGTTTAGCCTAGTGGGAGTCCCTGGGCATGGGAAAATAATGAATGACACCAATGATAATATAAGTATAAAGGTGTAGATATGTAGGTATTAACTGGTGTCGATTCTCTTGTTAACTTTTAATTTTAAGCTCAGTAAGTACAATTGTAATTAAAGTAGTGTAATTTAACTTTATGGTTCTCGCACATTTTTGACCAGTACGATTTTTGACCTCTGAGTTTGTTTCGGATGTTTCTTCTCAGAGCAGTCCAGCTACGAAACACCGGCTCCATCTTTCGCTTAATATAAAAAAAAACCGGCCAAGAGCGTGTCGGGTCACGCTCAATGTAGGGTTGTAGTATCCTGTACGTCACAATAAGTATTCCCACTTATAAGTTAAATTAATTTTTATATTTAAGTTGATTGAATGAAAGGTAAATTACGATATACGGTTTATGACGTATTAAAAAAAAACTATTTACTAGATCTCGTTCAAACCAATTTTCGGTGGAAGTTTACATAGTAATGTACATCATATATTTTTTTTGATTTATCATACTCTTATTTTGGAAGTTACAGGGGGGGACCAACATTTTACCGCTTTGAAAGTGTCTCTCGCGCAAACTTTTCAGTTTAGAGAAAAATGATATTAGAAACCTCAATATCATTTTTGAAGACCTATCCATAGATACCCCACACATATGGGTATGTAGAAAAAAAATTTTTTGAGTTTAAGTTCTATGTATGGGGACACCCAAAATTTTTTATTTATTTTCTATTTTTGTATCAGAATCTTAATGCGGTTCACAGAATACATCCACTCAGCAAGTTTCAACAGTATAGCTCTTATAGTTTCGGAAAAAAATGGCTGTGACATACGGACGGACAGATAGACAGACAGACATGACGAATCTATAAGGGTTCCGTTTTTGCCATTTGGCTACGGAACCCTAAAAAACAATATTGACGTGTAAAAGTGTTATTTTATAACCTATTTACAAAATAAATATGATTTTACTGATTTAGTACTTCTATTTCTTACCATTTCATTAAGAAAAGGACAGAACTTTAAAATTTTGTTATTTTATCAAATTATAATTGTCACAAATTATATTCGTCTCTTTTTTACTTTGACATATGTGTGCGTTAGTGTGCCGTTTTTAAAGATAGAGTGTCTTATAAGTAAACTCTAAATCTACACCTTACTGCTTAAAATATCATTGATTGACACGATATTATAATATAATGCCCTTACTAATAATCACTGTGTAAAGTTATGTCATGAATGAAGCCTATGTAACCATACATTTTTTGACGTATAAACCTGTCATAACTTTATGCAGCGATTATTAGTAAGACGCTTAAGAGTCCAGGCTAGGCTGTGTGTGTGGATGAATATTTATTGAAATAAAACACTTTCTCTGGCAAGGCTAATAGCAGTTTGAAAGCTTTATTGGATTCTGACAATCTACAGGAATAATGATTTGGTGCTTTGCTTTCGTATTTGTCGTACAAAATAGCTGTCAATATTTGTAATGACTCTCCTCTATAAATGACTGATAAGAAATAGAAGCCATTGCTGAACGGTGATCCCCGAAATACAGACACAGGGGCCCTAGTCTGCTATTACAATCGTGTCTCAATGACAGATATTTGACAACTTTGACAGTTTTTGTATAGGAAATGTGTCAAAAGTTTGACGTTACACGTCAAAAATCGATCTTTAAGACACGATTGTAATAGCAGACTAGGGCCCCTGGCATTTTGCACGAAAGAACGCACGCATTTAGAACGCAAGCTGAATAGAGCTCAATATGTAAATAGGCCCCAAAAACGCAAAAATTCCTAATGAAAAAACCCAATAATAATTTTAGTTGGTAATGGGGAAAAAAACTGAACAATTATCATGGAATTAGTGAAGCCAATACGTGACTTGTTCACAAAACTGTTACTCTCAATTTGAACCCATTAATAAGGATTAAAACCATTTAGATAAGTCATGGCAGATTGTATAGCAGTTTATTGAAAAGCCACAAAGAAAAATTGTCTTTATGTTAAATATATTCACGTCAACAATATAAATAATTAGCGACACGCTCCAGCGTCGCACGGGTGTTACAAATCTTTAAAAATCCCTTATCCTGAAAATTTAGATTAAAGGTTTATGCATTTTTGGCTCACAATGGCAACATCAACAACATAGACTACAGCGTCCATAACATCAAATTATTAACAGTGGTGCAGCATGGTATTTCGAGTTTAATTAAATTATTCATTTATAGATAAAGATCCCGTAATGACAATTTCATAATTAAGAGCCAGAAAAAATCAGATCAACGCCAACATGTATTTATTATGTATGTCGCAGGCATTTTATATTATACGGCGAAAACGCTTACAGTTTTGTAAAATGCCGAAGGCAAAATGTCAGAGCAATCCGACTGGGATAGTTTAGGTTAAAAGATTGTGAAATTTGGATTTCTTTGACATTTTGCTGATTTACGATGTATATTAAATGCCGAGGCATTATGTAAACGGTAAATAGTAAACAATAAAAGTCTACTAGATATAAACAATAAAAACTAACATATTTACAACAAACCCCGATACTAATAAACGATGTAAACTACACCGAATAATGGCTGACGGCTGCAGCTGTCACAAAACAGGCGGGAAAAATATCGTCATCGAATCTCGTAATGCGGCAAAGGCATTCAGCGTCACGAACCTAACAATCAATACTCGTAACCTCTTTGTGTGCGATCTTTATTTATTATACTCTGTTACATTTAAATAAAATTAATATAAGCGGATGTCGCATTTGGGTAATCGCTTGTATTGAATAGGAAGTGTGTTGATATTATGTCGCATGTGTGATGCGGGCGTAAACTGGGTTGTGGAGGTCTGATAGGCAGTCGCTTCACGTAAAATACTGGTATCCAGCTGAATCCGGTTAGGCTGGAAGTCGACCCCAACATAGTTGGGATAAGGATAAGGTTAGGGAGATGTTGATGTTTGACGCAGGCAGATGGTACTTCAACTACAGAGTCTAGATCAGAGAGCGCTAATTAGACGACTAACTTGCAAAACCTAGTTTTATTTTCAGTTTTACCGATTTATTGTGACTGACTGTCTTATTAACCGACTTCAAGAAAGAAGAAGGTCCTCATAGTCCTCAATACGGCTGTATTTTTATAACGTGTTACCATAGACGCCACTGGACGTCACTACGTCAGAGGCTCAAGTCTGCTATTGCAATCGTGTCCAAATGACCATTCATTGACCGGATATTTGACAACTTTGACAGTTTTTGTATGGAAAATGAGTCAAGAGTTTGACGTTATACGTCGAAAATCGATAATTGAACCACTATTGCAGTAGCCCCTGAAGGAAATCGCCGTCGAGGCCGACTTCGGTGAAAGTGGTGTCGCGATCTTATCACGTTTGTTGGTCAATCGTGGCCAGAGCTTATGCAGAAAGGGACATCAATTAGGCTCTCATCATTTATCTTTTTTTTAAGGGTAATCAAAAGGCAGAGCTGATGCAAGGTATTTTGAACCGACTTTAAAAGAGGAAGTTCTCCATCCGATTGGTTTTTTATACATCAATACTTACAAATCCGTACTAATATTATAAATGCGAAAGTAACTCTGTCTGTCTGTCTTTCTCTCTGTCTGTCTCTTCTTCACGGCTAAACCACTAAACCGATTTGAATGACATTTCGTACAGTTATACCTAGTCTAGAACCCGAGAAACTTTGCCGAGAAAGGACATCGGATAGTTTTCATCCCGGAAATCCCCCGGGAACGGGAACTATTATTCCACGCGGACGAAGTCGCGGGCAAAAGCTAGTATTATATAACAGACAGCAAACAATGAAACAACCAACATACCGTCGAGAAAATTATTTTCTCAAATACCTCGCTAGCTCTTAATAAAAGCATTATGTTGGTAGTATGAAGTTATTGTGATTGTAATTCAGTTCCGCATTTGCTGTTTTATGACCTGTCCTGCATTGCATTTGGCATGGCAATTGCAACAACTAAGTAATTGCACCTTAGTACTCGGTAAACGAAGGTTTTAGAATCAGGTGATAGATGAAAATTGATTGAAATTTAAGAATGAGCAGTGTAATCTAACTGTTAAATCAACATTATAATAAATTATAATATTTATAAAATACTAGCTTTTTACCCGCGGCTTCGCTCGCGTTAAAAAGAGACAAAAAGTAGCCTATGTTACTCTCCATCCCTTCAACTATCTCCACTTAGAAAATCACGTCAATTCGTCGCTCCGTTTTGCCGTGAAAGAAAGACAAGCATACATACAGACACACTTTCCCATTTATAATATAATGTTAACAACTACGTCCATTTAAGAGAATTGTTGTCAATATTTTGTGGACTGGCAACACCGTCGCCGGCCATATTGGGCAGTTTTGACAGGTCTTGTCATTCGAGACGAACGAACAGCGGCGTTTGATTGTAATTTGTTAATTATTGGAAAACTATTATAAATCTGTTGTTAATTGTATTTGAAGTAAAACCAGTGATTAAAAGTATTGTTATCACAAAGCAGTTATTTAATTTGATCACCGGACAGGAGTATTTTACAGTCAGAAGTGGTAAGATAAACACGCTTCAACAAAAGGCTTGAAAGGTATGTTCTTTGGGACGTAACTCGTCCAATCCTGCTTCAATGTACGAAACATATTCTACATAAAGGTAAAATACAGTGTATATCATGTAGGTAATGTACAGTTTTGTTAAAACACCATCTTTTTATACCCGTACGTGGCGCTGTAGCTTTCCGCCAATAGATGGTGTTGTATAATTTAGTTTGATTACTCGCCACTATTTAAATGTAGAAGGCGTAATTCCAGACAATACGCAAATTAGTAAATACTTTACTATAAACTCATGAACTTTGAAATCGAATCATCTGCATCTTTAACCTTTATTACCTAACTAGTTATTATTTAATATCGGGTTACATGCATGCACCTTGTACTTAGCTAGTAACAACCAAGCAAGCAACTGTAAGCAATTGTTATGGCATATGAACTACTGGAAATGTTTTGTTTACAAGTTGCAACCGAATTAAAAAATTTAGTAAACAAAAGGGTGAACATTTAAATATATATTAGGCAACTATGTTCCCTGTTAATTGGTTTGAAAAGTTAAGCAGAAATAAAAACTTTAACCGGCTCACTTTACCTACCTATACCTATGATTAGGATGCTTAGTAACTTAAGCATAGTTTGAATACATACCATGATTCGGTCAGATGAGAACGTATAGGTCTTCTTAATAAGCTAAATAATTATGAAATCAAATTAGAAGACTGCAAGAACATTAATTATCAAATAGACACTCAGCGCTTGCAGTCTGAAATACAGGAGCTTAATGACTCACTGAAATCACTGTACAGTAAATATGTTACTTCACAAAATCAAATAAAAGAATCGGAATCAGAACTTTATTTGCTAAGAGAGTAGGTACAGGTATAGGATGTTATACAAATTAATAAGATTGGCTACAGTCTACCTTACGGTGTGCAAATTATTATATAGATTAAAATATGTTAACATGTCACCTAAACAAAACAGAGATTATTAACAATTAAGATTATTGCCTAAGTTAAATAATTTTGCATACAATATATATATAATTATAATGTAAACAAAACAAGTGAGAAATTATATATACTGGCAGCCAATGAGTTAGTAGATATGTGCACTTGCACTGAAGACAGGGTAAACACCATCTTTCTAAGCAATTCTCAGTATTCTTGTCAAAGGGAGTTTAGCCCTGTAAGGCTTCAGCCTGAAACATCAGAGGACCTTGTTTGATTGCTGTGAGTATTGAGGGCTGTATCCCTAGTCAAGATATGTCTCTTCAAATATCAAATGTACTAAAATTATTTTGTGTGCATTTCCTTATTTTAACAATTTATCAAAAAGACAAAATAATTATATTCATATGCTGAATGGGCATGTGCATTTCCTAGTTAGTCACTATAGTGACAAGCTTGTATATTTTGACACCAACAGTTTTGTTGAAAAATTAAGGTAGACAAGGAATACAGTGTATCTGCCTATTAAATTTAGACAATAAATAGCAAGGTTATTAGCGTTTATTATTCCCTCAGACATGGGTACTATGTCGAAGTCATGTATAATTAACACCACAATAGTTAGTAATAGTACTAATCATAAAATTGTGGCCACAAACGAATGTAGCACTGAAGCTATAAATATTTTTTCAAATCATCTAAACTGGACTGTAAGACAATAGAAGGTCCACATAACAATAGTATAACCATGGCTACAATCAACGAGGTACCTTTTAGCTAAAAAGTTAAGATGCAAAGCCATCAGAATACCTTAACGTTGTTTCATCAAAACATACAAGGTATATCTTCAAAATAAAAATATTATTAAAAATATTGAATTATTTGAAAAAAAAAAAAACCAAGTTCGACATTGTGTGTTTTACTGAACATTGGTTGAAGGATTGCCAAATGCCAATTAATTATGAAAGTTATAATGTAGGCAGTTGTTTTACCCGCAAGACTATGTTGCGTGGAGATTCTTTGATATTAATAAAAAAAAAAACGTTTTAAATGTAAACAAAGGAATGACATATAATAAGCCTAACAATTAATCATTGTGTTGAACTGTCATGTGTCGAGCTGGATAAGTATGTACAGACCCCCTCAGAACTATTTCTTGTTTGAGTCTGTAATTCAAGATGTACTATCGAAACTGTAGTGTGTAATAAATCTCCAATTATTTGTGTATCAATTTAAATAGTATTAGGATGTTAAACCTTTTTTTTAGTCATTTAATTTATCCAATGTTTTGATGGAATTGACTAGAGTAACTCCAACGTCTGCCACATTGTATAGACAACATTTTTTTGTGAGTGTGAATATATGGATAAAGCTATTGTGAATTATCTACCATCGGACCATAGTGGGCAAACGGCGTGTTTTAAATTTCAAATGCCAGTGCAACAAATCCAAATTCATTATAGACCAATGTCAACTGGCCAACTCGACAAATTCAATAGTGCCCTAAATGAAAAATTAAGTGTTCTGCCTTGTAACAATGATGAAAATATATTGTATAATGACCTCTTTTCAAAACAACTAGAATTTAATATTTTTGAAAAGAAGAAAAAATCTGCTCCAAGTTAATGTTCAGTAGCTGGGCAACAAAAGGAATTAGAAAACGTAGGGAAAAGCTGTTTGAGCTGTATGGCCTTAAACCCTATGGAAACACGGAGTCTTTTGACAAGTATGTTGCTACTTATTCAGAAACTTTTAGAAACACCTGCAAGGTAGCTAAGGCCCTACTCATAAGCGATAAGATTAAAGTAGACACTGACACTGCCCAGCATCTAATAAATAAATCTACATTTATGAGTCAGCACTATTTGTTCTTTCCAATCTGGATTTGTTTGAGTATCGTACGAGAAAGCGTCACGCAGATAAATTATGCGTTCCATCTTGTAAAACCGCTCTTCTTTCAAAAAGCTTCGTTTGGATGGGCCCAAAGATATTTAATAAGCTACCCTCAGTTATACGTAGTTCAAGTAATGCCAATTTATTTAAAAATAAACTTAAATCTTTCCTTATAGAAAAGGCTTATTTTTCAATTAAGGAGTACTTTGATGATAAATTGGAATGCAATTATTGTTAATAACAAATTAATTAATTAATAATGGCCCAAAAATAATTTAATCAAATTAATTTTAATATCTCAGTTTAATATGATTAAATTTGACTTTATTTAGATATCATGACTATTGAATTTGACTATTAGTAATGGATTGACTATAGCAATGTACTCTCTTAATTATTATTATTTATTTTATTTTACTGAAGATGACCATTATAATTATTCCCACTATGACACTGTTATAAAATTTCCGTGCTAAGCTGAATATGGTGAAACTATAAATGTGTTAAACATCTTCTGTAAACCTATATTACGCAAATAAATGATTGGTTGATTGGTAGCAGACGATAAAATTAAGACGGTTTGGAAAGTCATAAATAACGAAACTAAAAAAAAAAGAACGTAACACTGAGGTAACATTAGAGACATCACATGATTCCAACTTTGACATAGACGTAGCGTTAGTAGTTTCTTCACTAATATACCGGCAAAAACTACAGAAGCTTTGAATTACTCATTCGAGGTTTCAATTGATTATTTAAAAACTAACGTTCCTGTCTGTCCGGTTATATTTCAATTTAAACACATAAACCCCGTGATAGTTATAAAAGCTTTCCGACAGATCAAAGTAAAATCCACTGAAGATCTATGGGGATGTCAATTAAAGTTTGCACGTCTATAATCGAGACAATAACTCTATACTTAGCTTTTCTATTTTTAATATGTGCTTAATCTGGGAATAAGGACTTTCCATGATCACGGAAGAGTGGTTGTGATCAAGAAGAAGAATCTGGGAATACTCCTTCCCAGATTTAATGAAATTTAGTAAGGTTATACCACTTTTGATGTGAAACATCTATAGCCGCACGTAAAACAAATTTCTGGCGTGGCAGAAACCAAGATGGCGGCAAACATTTTTCAAAATTTCGGTCATGGGTATCGTTTCCGTGGTTTTCGGGGACACTGATGCCGAAAATGAGGTCCATTTCAGAATCCAAGATGGCGGCTAACATTTTTCAAAATTTCGCTATATGATGGTGTATATATACAGTCACAGTCTTGTTACAAAATAATGTCGATGTTTAAAATCTGCCAGGCGTCCCGTGACGGCTCATTTTTTAAATCTGGGGATAGTAAAGATGCCAATGATTATAGACCCGTATCTGTATTACCGGCTCTAAGCAAGGGGTTTGAGAAGGTCATGCTTAATCAAATGCTCATTCATTTTAACACAAATAAGATTTTACATGATAAACAGTTAGGACGTTGCACAACCGACGCTGGTGTTACTTTATTAAAACCCATATACCGCATGGGAAGAAGCACATGATGATCATCGATGATCTTCTGCGACCTTTCCAAAGCATTACAACACATTAATTTTAAAACTGGAAAATTACGGACTGGGCAAACTTGCGCTAAGTTTAGTAAACTCATATTTGAATAACAGTCTGCAAAAAGTTCAGATAAATGGGATAAATCCAGATGGCTTAAAGGTAGAAATGGGGGTTTCACAAGGGTCTATAATAGGTCCCTTTCTCTTTCTAGTGTGCATAAATGACCTCCCTCATTTATTAAGTTAGTAAAAATAAAGAGGATAAGCAGAGCGATAAGGATGGCTTCATTAAGGTAGAGAAGAAGAAGAAAAAGAAGCCACCTTGTCAGAACCAGTGCGGCACCGCGCTGGTTCACATGGTACATGCTGCTGCGTCCAGCAATACCCACGACGCAGCTGTATGTTTCGAGGCTACATCATTCCACGAAGGTTGAGGAAATTGTGGAATATGTACGTGTGAAGACCAACTGGACTTTGAGGGTTGTGCAGTTAGAGTCGCGCCATAATACTGGTTTTGGGTCGTTCGTGGTGCGGGTGTCGACTGGTCATTTGGAGACCTTCCTCAAGGGAGAGTTTTGGCCGAGGGGTGTCGTGTGTCGACGTTATCGTGGAGGTATGCCGACCTCGCGGCGAGGCACGGCGCCGTCACTTCGTGTGCAGTGGTTTTACAGTTTCTTTATGTATTAGTTTATGATTTTTTAAGTATTTGTGTATTTTTCTATGGGCCTCAGTTGCCTGATTATGAAGGTTATTATATAACATATATATTAATATATTAAAAAGCCAACTACAAATGGTGTTACTTGCTGATGACACATCTTTAATTTTTAAAGTGAATAGGCAGGCCAATAATCTTGGTCAATAAATAACAATAATAGTCAATAAATAACGCGTTACTTCAAGTGCACAATTGGTTCACGGCCAATAATTTAGTAGTAAAGGGAAGAAAAACTAAGTGCATTAGATTTTCTTTGCCAAATGTTAGAAGCAATGATGGTGACATAGTATTGAACTGAGAGAAAATGGAATTCGTCTATGAAACGGTTTTCCTAATGATCACGCTTGACTCAAGGTTACTATGGAGTCCTCACTAAACATCTCTCGCAGGACGCCTAAGTTCGGCAGCATATGCTATTATGAAAATCCGACAATATACTGATGTAGACACCACGAAGTTAGTTTACTTTAGTTATTTTCACAGTGTTATGTCTTACGGGATTTTATTTCTATGGGGACGAGCTGCAGACATCAAGTCTATTTTTATTCTGCAGAAAAAAGCGTTCAGAGCCATCGCGATTTTCTAAGGGACCTTTTTAAGAAAATTAACATAATGACGGTACCATGTCAATACATTTATGAAAACATAATGTATGTTAAAAAAATCTCCATCTTTTTGGTAAAAGAGGCGATAGACACAATTATAGTACAAGAAATAAGGACCAATAAGTTCAACCCGGTTTTAGGCTGGCTATGGTAGATTTTACCTTTATGAGATACTGTTTAAAGTGGTACAATAAAATACCTCCCCACATCATTCAATTAACCGAAAGTAAATTTAAATCATATTATATAAAACGCACATTATGTAGTCGAGCTTATTATAAATTAGAGAATTACATAAATGGTCAAAATGCTTGGCTGACTGCTGGTCCTGCTCCACAACTGCTTAATTGATAAGCATTTGGAAGTTTTGTTGAAGATGCTGAAGATTATAAACTACAAAAATAATAGTACTGTAGACTGTACCTATCGAGTCACAGTGTTTGTTTCATATAAATTTACATAGCATTCAATATGAGCACTATGTACTTTATAGTAGTTATTTTAACCCATTTACTGTCTGTCTGTCATTGACTGAATGTACTCTGGCAGTCGGGAGCTTGCCATTCTCACTCAAATGTCTCACTGATGGTGGCGTGTGTGTTGGATCATTTGGTTCCCTTCAAAATGGTTGAGGTATTTGGTGCTGTGCTGATCCATGCGTCATGTTCGTGAACGGGCGCTGCCTACTGAGACTGGTTATCTCTTAACTGGCACTGTTATTTTATAAATTGTTTTGTTTTTTTACATATATTAACAACCCCGAGTGGAGGAGGCCGGCACCTAGATGATCGAGGTGAGCGGTGCCCACCTGGGTAAAGTTGGAGGTCAATGAGTGAGTGGAGGAGGCCGAGACCCGATGGGGTGAGCGGTGCCCACCTAGTTAATTGTGTAAAGGAGGCCGAGATCCAATGGGATGAGCGGTGCTTACACTAACCTAACCTTTTGAGTGGAGGAGGCCGAGACCCGATGGGGTGAGCGGTGCCCACTATGTTAATTGTGTAAAGGAGGCCGAGATCCAATGGGATGAGCGGTGCTTACACTAATTCAGGATCAACCCCGAGTGAGTCACATGAGGCAATAATTATGAAATTGTTCAGTTAGTTTCAATGTGTGATGTGAGATAGACTTAACGTGAATTAAAACATTAAAAAAAAAAGAGTGATTTAAGCGATTTAGTGATTTATCAATTGGTTATATTATTGTCTTAACTAACTTATTAAGTTGAAAATTATCATCCATGTTATTAAATTCTGTAAATCAAAAGAAAAGTAAGTTGAGAATTGTGAATGACGTGAATTAAAACAAAAAAAAGAAGAGTCTGATTTTTAAGCGATTTAGTGATTTATCAATTGGTTATATTATTGTCTTAACTAACTTATTAAGTTGAAAATTATCATCCATGTTATTAAATTCCGTAAATCAAAAGAAAAGTAAGTTGTGAATGACTGTAAATTGTGAATTACGTGAATTAAAACATTAAAAAAAAAGAGTCTGATTTAAGCGATTTAGTGATTTATCAATTGGTTATATTATTGTTTTAACTAACTTATTAAGTTGAAAATTATCATCCATGTTATTAAATTCTGTATGTAAATCAAAAGAAAAGTAAGTTGTGAATGACTTAATGAACCCGAATTCTAATAATATGTATTTACCTAATATTCATTTTGTTTTTATCAAAAATGGAATTGTAATTATTTGGCATAAGTTAGTATGTGGACATACTAAGCCCCGAATGGCCGGACCTGTTGGGTATATGGAATGGGGTCATTCCAACTTCAGGATGGCCGACTGTTAACAACTACGTCCATTTAAGAGAATTGTTGTCAATATTTTGTGGACTGGCAACACCGTCGCCGGCCATATTGGGCAGTTTTGACAGGTCTTGTCATTCGAGACGAACGAACAGCGGCGTTTGATTGTAATTTGTTAATTATTGGAAAACTATTATAAATCTGTTGTTAATTGTATTTGAAGTAAAACCAGTGATTAAAAGTATTGTTATCACAAAGCAGTTATTTAATTTGATCACCGGACAGGAGTATTTTACAATAAGTATGGATTATTTTTATCAACGCACAGCCCAAACCCAAAACTTGGTGTGTGTTCTTTGTAAAGAGTAGGAAGACGCTATTAAAGGATTTTTGGAAATTCCAATTTAATGCCCTTACTAATAATCACTGTGTAAAGTTATGCAATGAATAAAGCTTGTGTAACCATACATTTTTTGACGTATAAACCTGTCATAACTTTATGCAGCGTTTATTAGTAAGGCGCTAAAGGAATAAAATTCTGTTCTATTTGTATTTAATGGCAACCAAAGCCGATGTCGCCGATGTCGACTATTAGTCGCTTGGTCGTTTAAAGGTAGATAAAATAATGTACCAAGTGACAATTATTATAAAATTACATTTCTACCCGACGCAAATCAAATGACGACATACACATTCGCGCCCAATAAAAATCTCTAGTCATAATTTGACAGGTTATAGTCATCGATCGGCGTCCGGACAAAGGCACTGAGTTATTCAGCCTCACGTAAGGGCTGTTAGCTTCGATCCTCCTTTGTTCTTTTGTGGCTTGTTCGAACTTTTAATGGCCGCGGCGTAAGTAAACTATTATTATTTTATTATAATAGTAAATTATTTTTATATTTGCCAGTTGATTGCTGTAGGTAATTTCTTTTAAGTGTTTAAAAAAGTTGTAAGTTCTATTTAATTTATCAGAAACTTGCTGTTCCTCACGGTTTCACCCACGTTACATTAGGTTTTTAGTTACTGCTTCGCACCCGTGGGACATAGCGTGATATTATATAGCCTATGTTACTCGTGGACAATGTAGCTTTCTAATGGTGAAAGAATTTTTAAAATCGGTCCAGTAGTTTTTGAGCCTATTCATTACAATCAAACAAACCAACATACAAAATTTTTCTCTTCATAATATTAGCATAGATAGTGTTTATGTGAACTCACACAGGTACCTAAAAGAAAACAGCGGGAGGAAATCCGGAAAGTCCAATACGAGGAAGTTTTCTCGAGATGTTCGGAAATTCGCCATTTACGAACTTTTTTTATATATATATTACATCATTTTCGAGCGTGACTGCGTAAAAAACCCGCATGAAATAGATCTGCACGTTGACACGCAATATGCAGCGTGATGAGTGAAAGCTCGATAAATGCCTTAACTTTACGACGACCAAGCGACAGCCGGCTGTCGCGCTGCTGTCTGTGCCGCTATTGTCTTTCTATTGTGTCTCGAATCACGTGTTTTCGAAGGAATGAAGTCGGTTCTGTAGGCTTCCATGGAATAGGCGCTAAGATTCCTTTGTTCGCAACGAGTCACACTAAATCGTGTCACCGTGTCCTCGAAATGACATTTATAATAATAATAAAAAATAATAATAAATTAATTTATTTTCTCACCACAATATTTTTTAAATTTACAAATACTTATTGCTTAGTATATTTACAACACATTATAATATTGTGGGAGAGTGGTGCCTAAGCTAGGCCAAGAACCTGTGTTTCAGGACACCAGGTCTCCACCCCGAGTAACAATGTCTGGAGTCTGGACGTACTAAAGCGTTACATCATATTATTATCTTGCGGCAAGTACAGAATTGTGGTAGGTTGTGTATGAGAGTGAGAATGCTATAGTGTGCACTCAATTTATCATTGAGTCGTTCGATGTAAGAAACAATGAATAATGAAAGTGATTGCTCTTTCCTTTTTCTTTGAATTGACCGTGACCCAAGTTTTCTTGTCAAATGAAACCAACGCCATGATAATTTTTGTGCGTTTTTTTATTTCACATTTTATCAAGATGTGATTTAAAGGTCATTAGAGCCACCCGGCACCCACTCCGCACCAACTCGCCTCCTGCGGCACCTGCGGCTAGTATTCTTTATATGGACTTGTATGGGCATGCGCTCACTATATCAACTCCGTAGCGTCACCGGATCGCCTCGGTTATAAGGCGAGTCGGTGCGGAGTGGGTGCCGGGTGGCCCTAATGAGCTATGACCTTAAACCTTCGAACACACGTGGTTCGAGACACAATAGAAAGACGAGAAAAGCGCGACAGCCGGCTGTCGCTTCATCTTCTCAATCTTCAATTCAAGGCAGAGATTAATATAATTATAACAAATCTAAGATCATATTTTATCAGTCTCGACTTTTTTTTTTGGGACTGAAATCATCAAATGACTGCTCCCGTCGTGGGTTCGGCGGGAGGGCGTGTCAGACTCTTACTGACTAAAACCCACTCATGTTCCTTCGGTTGCCCTTTATGTTCCGGGGTCACGGTAACTATTATAAACATTCCGCAACCATCAGTCTCGACTTGTAATGGTGTGACTATGATGTGGTTACCGTTCATGACTTACCAGTGGTTAAGGCGCCCGCTTCTCAAATATAAGGTTGTGGGTTCAGGGTTCGAATCCGGGCAAGTACCAATGTGACTTTTAAATTCATATTACTTTCTAAAGTTTATCTCGGACATCACTGACATCCCGTGCCTCGGAAAGTACGTGAAGCCGTTGTTCCCGGTTGTCGTTCGTAGAGCTTTGATAGGCGGGTAGTCAGAGCCCAAAAAGGGATTATTCCGATCTGTCACCCCGTTTTTTCCCACGGGTGACAGATAGGAAAAAAAAGTTCGATTTGTGCCCCAGTTAGCAATGTGTGGAACACATTTTCTGTTAACCTCTTCACGCTACTGCGCGCCTAGTACTTTTGATTGATTTAAATACGTCAGTATTTTACCAACCCATGGGGACAAAATGGGGTGACAGATCGGAATAACCCCCAAAAAGTCTGTCCAGACAAATTAAGGGGTATCGTATCGCCCAGTAACTGGGTTGAGGAGGTCTGATAGGCAGTCGCTCTACGTATCTCACACTAGTGTCAGGTTAGGATAGAAGCCGACCCCAACATAGTGGGGAAAAGGCTAGGGAGATGATGATATTATTGATGTGAAACATCTATAGCCGCACGTAAAACAAATTTCTGACGTGACGACGCATGCCGTGGCGACGCGTCGCCACGCTATATGATGGTGTATATATACAGTCACAGTTTTGTGTACTGTGTGGCGATGATGTAATGTCGATGTTTCACATCTGCCATTCGTCCCGTGACGGCTCACTTTTTTTTTATTATTATATTACAAGCATGCCTTCTCTGTGTGAGAAGAGGCCTTTGCCCAGCAGTGGGACAGTTATAGGCTGGTATTATTATTAGGTATATTATATTACAAGCACCTTACATGAGTCGGTATTTACTTAATAAATGACGACAGCGGTTAGTGTTTTAAACGTGTTCTATCTATCTTTATTTGTAAAGATTTAAATTATGAAGTCATCATGTTACTCAATGGAATTCAACATATGCAATGCCTTTACCTATCACAAAAAATATTGAATCATGTATTATGTTTTTTATGAGAGGTATCAAAATTGCTTATTAGCATGGTAGCTTGCCGGGGTTGCGGAATGTTTATAATAGTTACCGTGACCCTGGAACATAAAGGGCAATCGAAGGAACATGAGTGGGTTTTAGTCAGTAAGAGTCTGACACGCCCTCCCGTCGCACCCAGGACGGGAGCAGTCATTGGATGATTTCCCACTCACCAAAAAAAAAAAAAAAAAGCATGGTAGCTTGCAATAGATTCTACCGACTTTCGATCGAACCTTCTGAAAAAGAAAAGCACCGTACTGACGTTGAAAAACGGCATAAACCATAAAGTGTAATATTATCATATTCTATAAGTACAAATAAACAAAATCGAAGCGTCTATAGGTGCAATGTATATGAAAGTTTATAACAAAAAAAAACTGCAAAACAGCTGGACTAATTTTGACAAAATTTTCACTGGCAGCAGAAGAACAGGAAGACCTTGAACTACTTATTTTCTTCGAAATGATGTCACTATCAAAGGCACGCGGGCGAAGCCGCGAACTATAGTTAGTTTCTTAACATTATTTTGTCATGTACGACCCGTCATCTTAAATATGCCTTTTAACTGCCCTTACATAATCTTATTTTCATAATTTTAACTACATAGAGAATAAAGATATTAGTTTAGTACTATTTTCTCTTTATAGAGACTCTTCGCTATTGGCCGCTAGTCAACTTTTTTAAATCCTACAATTGAATAACACCAACAACGGCTACTCAGCAAAACGGTTAGCACTTACCTTCCTTTTGGCTTTTTCAAATCCAGAATGACTCATCAACGACCTTCGAAGTTTAAAAAATTACACCACAATTACGATAAATTTTATAACAGTTTATTGTAAAATATAACGTAAACATAATTGGAAATGAGGCCAATGCAAACATACATGTGTACTGTCGCGTAGCAGCCATCTTGAATCGCTGACTTGACAATTCTCTGACATTGATTTTTAACAAATATTAAAACAAGGAAGTTAATTTTAATGCAATTGTCTCTGATACAAGAAATGTGTTCTGCATTCAAACTTGGAACGGTGATCAGAGTTGAGTTAGCGCGGCTTTCCGTTTAAAAAATAACGTTCGTTCTCTTCGATTTTTGAATTTGAATTGTGAAGTGTTGTGCTTGTGTTGTCTGTGCTTATAAATAGAATATTATTATTATTTAAATATTCTGTGAAAATGTCAGGTAAGTTTAGAAATAACTGTGTTACTTTTAACTTTAGAAATATGTGATTACTTTGTGTGACTGATTTGCAAACGATGATTTATTTGATAAAAGCTGATACAGATTTAAATTGAACTATGTACCTAGACAATTGTTTTATATACTTATAAGCTGGCTACTGGCTAGTATCTATTATAAGAATTATTGATTAACCTTTGTTCCATAAACAATTGCTTATATGTATTAGAACTAAGTCATCAAGTCAACTAAGTCACTAGGTTTGTTTTTCCAGGAAGCCCTTCAAGCAATATAGGGTACACGGCACGGAACGTATCATTTTGTTCTTTACAATTTATCGTGTTTGATCTTTTTGGTCTCTAATGACTAACAGTTAATGACCGTGATTTCTAATCCGGAGGTCACGGCTTCGATTCCAACCCAGGACAAATCCTTGCGCATGAATGATTATTTGTCCTGTTTTTAAGTGTATTTTCTATAATTACGTATTTATAAATACGTGAGCATGTGTATCAGTTATCTGGTCTATAGTACACGCTCTGTCTCTTTAGGGATCAGTTGGCCAAGTGAGTCCCAAGATATTCATTTTTAGAATATCTTTATACGAATATAAACTTTAACGCATACCGCTCTATATCAATATATCCTTTTTATAAACACATCAGATATCTATCAAAAACGCTTTTTGACAATAAACTTTCATATCTACAAGTGCCACGATTTCAGCACTTATCAAGGGAGCGTCCGATTGGCTAATGATAAGATTGCCCAATAAAAACCTATTTATCATTATGTTGAGTAAAACCTTTTTCATCATTGGCAACACGTGTGGCCTTTGGGTTATAATTTTTAGGGTTCTGTTGTCAAATGAGACCCTACAACCAAGAGAAGTTGAAGTGGGGGCGGAGCGGTATGTGCGACTGCCCAGAGAAGGTCACTATCCTTACTTATTACACTATCCTAATTTATTTATCTTCATGTCGTGCTAACCCAGAGGATGAAGCCCCGTAGACATCACTGACATCTCGTGCTCCAGAAAGCACGTAAAGACGTTTGTCCCGGTTGTCACTAGTAGAACTTTGACAGTCGTTACGGGTAGCCAGAAGTCCGAAAGACTGCCCAGTCTAAAGCATTGATATTCAATAGAATCTGGTTGGACTGGAAGCCTACCCCAATATATGGGAAAAGCTAGGGAAATTAATGATGATTTGTTTAAGTCTAAGAAAGGTTCATGTCACTAGTAGAACTTTGACAGTTGTTACGGGTAGCCAGAAGTCGGAAAGTCTGCCCAGTCTAAAGCATTGATATTCAACAGAATCTGGTTGGACTGGTAGCCTACCCCAATATATGGGAAAAAGCTAGGGAAATTAATGATGATTTGTTTAAATCTAAGAAAGGTCACAATAAGATTACAATTGGAAAACAGGGTATTTTTTTTAAATATGCAAATAATAACCACTTTTTTATACGATTTTTGTGTGAAAACAAGATAAGTGGTGAATAAATCTACCTTCCTTAAAATATGTAGTACATAAATACAGAAATCCACAAACCAAACTAAAAAAAAACTTTAAAAGGCAAAAATTTACATTCCATCACAATATTTATCAACAATAAACCACCACACATTGTATTTTAAACCTTAAGATCAAAAATCTAAGGTTTATTACGAGATGCGCATGCGCACTTGACATATAGAGCGACGGCAAGGTTTACAAACCATTTCTTTCAATTAGCACTTGGATCACAATGATGACTGACGCGTTTTGGGTTCCGTGTGGATGAAAATATTAAAATTTTCAGTTTAACCTTAGGACTCACGCGATTCGAGACACAATAAGTAAGCAAATAGCAGCGCGACAGCCGGCTGTCGCTTGGTCGTTGATTTAAATCGGTTCAGGTTTTTTTTGCCAAGTGAGAAATCATCAAATGACGTCTCCCGTCCTGGGCGGGGCTAGAGGGCGTGTCAGACGTTTACTGACTACAACCCACTCATGTTCCTTCGGTTGCCCTTTATGTTCCGGGGTCACGGTAACTATTATAAACATTTCGCAACCCCGGCAGGCGTGGCCCTTTTGGGCCCTTCTCGTGCTGACTTCTCTTCTCTTGGTTCAGGAGTTCCGAAGAAATCTTTCGTTAGCTGCACTCGCGATGATACCAACTTCAAGGCGGGGGCTTTTAAAATTTTCAATTTGAAAATGGTTTCTTTAGTAAGAAAACTTTAGCCCGAAATCGTAAAAACTTATCGACAAAACCTCTTCAATACTGGTTCTAGTTCGTGACACTTTTACAAGCTTTTGCCCCGCTTTCGTCTGCGGGAAAGTCGGTTATCGCGGACTATGGACTATTCAGGCGATTCACACACGGCACCGCGCTCCGCCGCGGAGGGCGGTGAGGCGGATGTCATGTTGTACAAGACACTTTGAAATCCGTTGATACCTAACACACGTACACCGCTCGACCGCGCGGTCGAGCGGTGTACGTTTGTTCACCCTCCGCGGCTGTGCGCGGTGCCGTGTGTGAATCGCCTCACTCATTCATACTTAAGTATTTATGGATTTTCCTGGTTTCGGGCATTTTCGCATGATGTTTTCCTTTACTATATGACCGGTATCCAGCCTCCGAGAAAGATGGTCTATACGTACTGTTATAACGCGTAAAAATAACCGTAACAACCGATTATAAAAAACAGGAAAAGCTAAACCCAAACCCAAAGAAAGGCCACAAAAATTACAAGCTATCATAGACAATACTACAAGAAACACCACTTAACGAATAAATAATATTATTATCAAGACACGACACATGTCTACGGGACCCTTCAAAATTATCCATTACCAAAGAAACCGGTCCACAATAAAATCGTTTGTTTGAATATCGAACGCGCGGTAGCCATCTTGTATGTAAACAGAAGAAAATGGCCGCCAGTGGAACCTCCTTTCTGGGAATGATGAGTTTTTTTACCTTTTTTACATACAATCTCTTTGCATGGTTTTATATTTGTTAAGTTGGTAATGAGGTAAATGCAGGTTGATAGCATGGAGGTTGATCACATATTTGTCTATAGTTTGCAAGCAGGGAATGCATTAAGTACTGCAGTGATCTTTAGAAATAATGTTTACACGAAAGAAACACAAAAAAATATATATAAGTATTATTAAACTCTGCCAATGGCAAAATGATAATAATACAGGTATTAGGCTCAGATTAGTTTCTAATCTGAGGTATTAGGTAGGTATATTAATAGACTTACTTGATCTATTTCCTTGCTTTTTAAAGTGGCCCACCACAAGGACCTAATTGCAAGCGGTTGGTATTGGTATAGCAAACAACATTTTTCTATGTTAATTAGTAGTCCGATTATAGAATAAATATTTTCTTACTTATATTTGTACCGTCCATTTTATTATAGGTAGGTATATATAAGCACAGATTCAGGTTGTGTTACATCCACACTAATAACTAATTTTAATTGATTTAAGCTGAGGAGTTGGTTTGTTTGATTGTTTGGTTGAATGCGCTAATCTCAAGAAGTACTGGTTCGAATTGAAAAAATAATTTTGTGTTGGTTAAACATTTATCGAAGAAGGTTAAAGGCTACCATGTCATCACGCTAGACTTACAACCAACGGAAACGGAGTAGAAACCAAAGATGCCATAATTCAGTACTTATAAGAATAAACTATTTTATCATAAATTGGAAAAGTCACACACTCACACTGCTACTTGTCCAGACTCCAGAATTGAACTCTACAACCTCATATAAAAAAGCGGGACTCCTAAACAATAAGTCGTCACGCACGCTCATTAATCTTCCTTACTACGTTTGTAAATGTAATCCATTCATCTGCTACTACTTAAAACGCATGCCACGAATATTTTCACGTCCAAATTGAAACGTACGCACCAATTTGTTTGAACCGTAAAAATGAACGCACCTCGCACAGGATCACTTTAATGGCGAATCCGTGACTTCCAGAATGCATTCCGGTGCAATAAAAACAAATAAAGTTTCTAACACAACAAATAAAACAAAAAAAGCGGGAAAAAATGCCGCCATATTTGAATTTAGAATGCACGTTCCACGTCGCCGAAATCTTTATAGATAGGTTTCGTGCGTGCGGGAATAGAGTTTTGGTGCGATTGACTTTTTTTTCTTGTCTATGATATGTTTACGATCGTCGTTTTTTTTTCAAAGTCAACTCGTTCGTTCATTCAAGTTTTTATTTGACGTTTGGTTAGAAAAAACAGCTGTTACGTGCGTGCGGTTTATTTACTAAACTTGGGTACATATGTGCCTATTTTGTTTTTTTTCTGTGTGTTGTAATCAATCTCTTTTCGAACTCCGAACATTTATACTTAAGATTTTATGTTAGACTTTTGTTTGTATAGTTACTCGACTGAAACAGAAATACTGACAATTTCGTATGTTGTGCGTCTTAGACGAAAAATTGTATTGTGTAATACCCACTAAATTTATATTGACCGTTTAGTTTTTTTTTATTTCATCACACAAATCATATCAAATCGTTTGTTACAATCCATGGCGTGCACTTACAAGTGGTAAATAGAAAAATATTAATATAAAAACAATTATGGACCCAACAATAATTGTTAGGTCCATAATTGATTTTAGTATTTAATCCTTCGAACACACGTGATTTAAGACACAATAGAAAGACATAAGCAGCGCGACAGCCGGCTGTCGCTTGGTCGTCGAAAGGTTAAACTATAATAATATTATAGTTTAAATACTAGGTGTATTTTTGGTCTTGTAAAACTCGCTAGGAGATGATCTATCATGGACCCATTCTACGGGTCAGAGCCCATACGTCTCCTAAGATTCGCACCCTGTGCCCATACGTCCCCTGGAACTTTTGAGGGGCCTATTCGTCCCCTGAAGAATATTTATTTTAATTCATTCTTCTAATATAAGTACATGTTTATGTGTATACTGCAGCCTGGTAGTCCTGGTACAGTCGCGCAGAAAAGCGTAAAGTTAAAATATAATAATTCCTTAAATATCATGTTTAAAGTATTTCAAATAAGATTAAGTTTAATAAAATGCCTCTAGGCTCTAGGCATTAAGTCAGTCTTCAAAATAATTAATCGATTCGTCGATCGATCGTTTTCTATTTACCACTTCACGTTACTGCGCGCCTAGTACTTTGGATTGATTACGGTGATCTTGTGAGAAAATTAAGAATACAGTGAATTTTAAATTTTCGTACATAACTACTTCATGTTACTGCGCGCCTAGTACTTTTGTTCTCTTAAGTTTTCAATCATTAATACCCGTTTTTTTAACAAGCCATTCGTAGAGAGACAATATGACATCGTAAGCCTATCGACAGGTTATATTATTATCATGACGGATTATCATTCATCATAGCTCTTTTTTCAATGATCTGTTATGATTTATTAAATTAATTGCGTTAATTAACTGTTCACAAGTGTACTACTCGCGTACTATGTTAACCGTTTCTTAGGTAAAATATAGCTAATTTTATCTCAGGAGACCAATAGGCACCTGAATAGGTGACGAATCGAATGAGTATATATTAGAGGAGACGAATAGGTACCTTAAAAATAATATTTTTTATTAAAATATTAATTGGTCCCCTACCAGGAGACCAATGGGCACCTATATAGGGGCCGAATCCACAACTTTATGCTGGGGGACAAATTTTAGGGGACGTATGGGCTCTGACCCGATTCTACTCATAAATACAAACAACTTTTATTACGGAACTAATTCTGAAATCTCGAAAAATATATCAGATGTTTTGTACCTACATAAAACATGTGAGTGCATTAATGGTTGATTCAAATAAAATAAAACTACCTGAAATACGTAATAAACATTTATTAAGTATTATAATACCTTCTAATGCACATTTACTATTATTTCAATAATTATTATAACAACTTAAACAGAAAAGTGAAATAAAAATCTACTTAGTCATACAAAAACACCAAAAAAAAAATAGTTTAACTAATTATGAATACAATTTTATACCATAAATAAATTACTTATAGTTCATAAGTTAGATACGTTTAGTGCTAGATCGTTTTTAGGGTTCCGTAGTCAACTAGGAACCTTTATAGTTTAGTACCAAATTATTATACAAGAGTGCGGCCCACCTACTAATATAACATTTAAACCAATATGGCTCTTGCATGCAAAAGGTTGCCGACCTCTAAACGTCAAGTCAGAATCGGTCAATAATTGTAAGGTTTATTTCAATGCTTGAGACTAATTGGCGTGAAAAGAGCTTTCCACACAGTGCTAGGTCTAAGTAAAGTGCAGATGCAGTGTATATGCAATTCATTGTGTTTGTGATGTTGGTGCTACCGAGCGAACGGTTTTTTTAATCTTCGAACACACGTGATTTGAGACACAATAATAGCAGCGCGACAGCCGGCTGTCGCTTGGTCGTCGAAAGGTTAAAAAACTGCTGCCACAATGCATTTATTTCTCTCCGTAAGTTAATATGTAATGGGAAATGTGTAAAAGAAACATAGCAAAATTAATAACATAAGGCTGAAAATAATAATCCTACTTAAGCAACCGTTTAGACTTATTCCTTTTCTGAATAAGAACAATTTTCTAAGACCAGATGAGGAAATTAATATAATTTTAAACGTTCCCGGCAAACATAAAAACTCATTAAAATATCTGGCAGATAAATACAATTTAATTTATCTTGTAGATAAGGACTATTTCGCGAGGTCGTGAAACAGGCCCCTAGCGTGTAAACCTCCTTACAAACCTCGGCAATAGCTTAACTACTAAAAATTAACCCACAAGTTTCCTTCCCCGAACCGCCTAATACAAAATTACGTAGCCCTAACCACCGTATCATCGCTCAACTATGCGTTACATTGTAACCGTACGTGATGTTAACGTAAATAGCGCGTACAAAACGCGGGAAGCACGTTCTTGCAACTGTTAACCGGTTAGCAGTTGTTTTTAATAACCTCTACAATGTTGCTATTGCATAAAACTGCGGCAGTAACTGGTGATTGTGTTTTTTTTTTCGTTTCTGATATGTTGGTAGTGCTAGCATTTTGAAAAAGGATTTTTTTTTGGTTAGACTGTGTGGTGCTGGTTTTTTTTTTGGCTCGTCTATTTGAGACCAGATATTTTTTTAGCTGATCTACTAAACCATTCGCAAGTTCATTTCAGCGACATTAAAGTCAAAAAATTGGTAATTATAACTAGAGTAAGTTTCTTTATTTAAGGGTTGGACTTTTATTCATTTTGAATATTTGAGTTTCAAAACTGCATTCACAGATTTCTCGTCAAGCTTACGTTTACCGGGAATAGACCGGCAAAAAATTAAAAAATAAAATTCGATATTTTTACCAGACTGACTCAGAAGGAGGGTAAAGATTTGCCTATTTTCTATGCAAATAAAAATTCCATTCTATTTGAGCATTTCTCAAAAAAATTGTACTTTCTGTCTAAATCTCTGTCCCATATTTTAAAATATTTTTTTCTATATAAAAAATAGACCATTATCAGTTTCTATTAAATTACATACTTAGTAAGTTAATTAAACTAAGTAAAAAACATTTACAAATTATAAATAAATTAATGAATTATTAACTATAAAAATATTTTAAAAATCGTTCTAATCTAGTTGTATGAAAAGAGAAGTGTCCCAATTTCGTACCTTCCCAAACAATCAATTGTATTTGAGCATTTCTCAAAATTATTGTACTATTGCTTAGAAAATTTACTAAAATGAAAATATTGAATTATACCTGATTTCTTTATTTTAATTTATGGGTAAAGGTCTAAAGATTATAAATATATGATTTTTTTTGAGATATAAAACGTAAATAAATATCAAAATCTATTAAAACAAACCCAAGGTAGAGAAAAATTCTTATTTTGTTACCTTCACTAGTTAAGATAAATTTAATGATGAAACCTACTATAGAAGCTTTATTTGATTAAATGGGATTAATAAAACAAAATGTAACTTGTTTTTAAAAAATCTGGCTATAATTAACAAAGAAGTCTTGAAATATAGGCGGTAATGTTTCCTTTACGTTACTATTCGGCCAAAACTCTTGATTAACTTTGACATTATTGAGTCTTTTTTACTTTAAATTAAAATGTTGTCTAAATACACAATGCAGAAACGAACTACTTATTTTAGTTTTTATTACAAGAATATATTAGTATCTTATATGTATTAATAAAGAAAAGAAATATGCGCCCGCTTTTATGGGACAGTAACAAAAATAGAATTCTGGTAACAAAATAGGATTTCTTAAGCCTAGACTTCACAGTAGCGCAATTAATTATTTTGCCTTAATTTATTGATAAAAAAATCACTGACACGAGAATTTTTTTAAGATTCTTATAATTACTAACATTAAGAGCGAAACATAATACTCATATGCAATAAATCAGATAGCGAAACATAATACTCATATACAATAAATCAGATAGTCAATACTCTGCCTAACAATTTCCTATTTTGTTACTTTCTTTTCCATTCATACGTTACCACTCAAAAGTAACAAAAAAGGAGGTAACAAATCAAGCTTAACAAATTATTAAAATTGAAAAAGGATGCAACTAAAACTAGTACTCGTTTATGATTTGACTTACGAAATCAAGATTGAGAGCTTTAATGGTTCTAAATGAGAAATAATGATAATATTAGAGCTTATCTGTGTTAGTTCGGTAACAA
This sequence comes from Athetis lepigone, assembly GCA_033675125.1. Classification (NCBI taxonomy): domain Eukaryota; kingdom Metazoa; phylum Arthropoda; class Insecta; order Lepidoptera; family Noctuidae; genus Athetis; species Athetis lepigone. The sequence goes on along the minus strand of CM066220.1, from coordinate 7,106,365 downwards.
AGCTTGGAATTTTTTTCGGACCAGTAAACCAACTGACAAACTTCAATGTTCGCGCATGGAACTTAAAAGAAATGTCAAAACGAAAATAAGATGGATGCCGATCTTGCCAATGTTGCCACTATCCTAAAACATGTTTATACCAAATTCACGCTATAATTTTCAAAAATACGGTCACAAAAGAGGAATTTCTAAAAGGAACTTTTTACTGAGATATTATAAAATCATTATTTTAAAATATATTTGTTCTTATACAACAAAATATGAATTTATAAATGAATTATGGCCATTAAGTCCTAAATAAATACATAAGTTATTTGTACAATTTCCACAAGTCGTCTCAAATACAATTGATTGTTTGGGAAGGTACGAAATTGGGACACTTCACTTTTCATACAACTAGATTAGAACGATTTCTAAAATATTTTTATAGTTAATAATTCATTAATTTATTTATAATTTGTAAATGTTTTTTACTTAGTTTAATTAACTTACTAAGTATGTAATTTAATAGAAACTGGTAATGATCTATTTTTTATATAGAAAAAAATATTTTAAAATATGGGACAGTGATTTAGACAGAAAGTACAATTTTTTTGAGAAATGCTCATTTGAGACGACTTGTGGAAATTGTACAAATAACTTATGTATTTATTTAGGACTTTATGACCATAATTCATTTATAAATTCATATTTTGTTGTATAAGAACAAATATATTTAAAAATAATGATTTTATAATATCTCAGTAAAAAGTTCCTTTTAGAAATTCCTCTTTTGTGACCGTATTTTGGAAAATTATAGCGAGAATTTGGTATAATCATGTTTTAGGATAGTGGCAACATTGGCAAGATCGGCATCCATCTTATTTTCGTTTTGACATTTCTTTTAAATTCCATGCGCGAACATTGAAGTTTGTCCGTTGGTTTACTGGTCCGAAAAAAATTCCAAGCTTTGTTACCAAACAAACACAGGTAAGCTCTAATATTATCATTATTTCTCATTTAGAACCATTAAAGCTCTCAATCTTGATTTCGTAAGTCAAATCATAAGCGAGTACTAGTTTTAGATGCATCCTTTTTCAATTTTAATAATTTGTTGAACTTGATTTGTTACCTCCTTTTTTGTTACTTTTGAGTGGTAACGTATGAATGGAAAAGAAAGTAACAAAATAGGAAATTGTTAGGCAGAGTATTGACTATCTGATTTATTGTATATGAGTATTATGTTTCGCTATCTGATTTATTGCATTGAGTATTATGTTTCGCTCTTAATGTTCCTAATTATAAGAATCTTAAAAAAAGTCTCGTGTCAGTGATTTTTTTATCAATAAATTAAGGCAAAATAATTTAATGCACTACTGTGAAGTCTAGGCTTAAGAAATCCTATTTTGTTACCAGAATTCTATTTTTGTTACTGTCCCATAAAAGCGGGCGCACATTTCTTTTCTTTATTAATACATATAAGATACTAATATATTATTGTAATAAAAACTAAAATAAATAGTTCGTTTCTGCATTATGTACGTATACAACATTTTAATTTAAAGTAAAAAAGACTAAATAATGTCAAAGTTAATCAAGAGTTTTGGCCGAATAGTAACGTAAAGGAAACATTACCGCCTATATTTCAAGACTTCTTTGTTAATTATAGGCAGATTTTTTAAAAACAAGTTACGTTTTGTTTTGTTAATCCCATTTAATCAAATAAAGCTTCTATAGTAGGTTTCATCATTAAATTTATCTTAACTAGTGAAGGTAACAAAATAAGAATTTTTCTCTACCTTGGGTTTGTTTTAATAGATTTTGCTATTTATTTACGTTTTATATCTCTAAACAAATCATATATTTAAATTCTTTAGACCTTTACCCATAGATTAAAATAAAGAAATCATGTATAATTCAATATTTTCATTTTAGTAAATTTTCTAAGCAATAGTACAATTATTTTGAGAAATGCTCATTTTCAAATCCAAAAAAAAAATATATAAAAAGAAAACTTAGGAGGAGGTAGTAAAACACTATTCTTTACAAATAAAAATAAACATACAATGTTAAACCAGAATTACGTTTCTTTAGAACTGAATCAAATTGAAATTCTCTCATGACGTAACTCATTTTCAAATAAAAAATTGTGTCAAACTAGATTGCGTTACTGATTTTTTTTTTCGAACTTCGAAACAAAAATACAAAAACAATACATATTCTACTACCCTTAAAAACTATTAACAGAAGCAGTCCAGATGTTCACAACAGCTTACCAGCCCCACAAAGACTAGTTAATCCTATAATCTCAGGATCTAAACAAAAACTATGGAAGCCAGGCTGATTTATTTCCTCTTCCTGATTTACGCCATGTTTTCTCACCTTTGGACATCTGTGTTTTGTTTTAAAATATGGGGAAAGTGATTTAAGTTTCAATTTAGGAATGTTCTTTTTATTATTGGTGCCGCTGCCGATTCTCTTGCTCACAAACTAATGTAAATTTAACTTAAGTGCATCTTTCTCTTTCCATTTAGAAGGAAAGAAGATAAAATATTAAAAAAAGCTTCCCGCCAATTTAGACCTGTCAAAAGTGTTACATAGACATTTTTTTTTACTTAGTGGCAGCGGAAATAATAATTATTATCCGGTTATAACTTTTAAGTGAAGTGTAAAATTAAAGTTGTATTGAGATGCGAAAAGAGGTTATTGTTTACTACATCATTCAATTGTTTAGTTGTTTAGGAGTGAACGTGGGAAAGGCGTTTGTGAATGAATTTTTATTTCTATAGGAGAGGTTGGTTTACGGTATAAACCTGATATTTTAAATTTTGTAGCGGGTGGTGTGGTTTGAGTATGTTATAGGAAGTATTTATTAAAGGAAGGTAGAAAGTGGAATCAGTTAAATAATTTTTCGGAGGGAATTGTTTATTTTACCATGCAAATAAGAAGATAAATACAACTAACAGAGACATAAATGTTAATCAAATGATGTTGTATTTATTTAATATTATTTTTTGGAAAATGCTGCAGTCATATCGTTTGTGCATCACCCTAGGTTGACCGATAGAGAACGCCGCCTGTCATTGTGATGAAATTTAAATAAATAAATACTTATATGCTAAAACAAAAGCACAAACAATACAGATTTCAATAATTTCTAGTTCCTGTATAATATTTCTCAAGCAATTTTGATACTAAGATGGATCGTGTGAAGAACGAAATTTGCAAGCAAGCGTCTACCCAATAAATTCGCATGAAATTGCACAGTTTTACATTTCCCAAACAATTGTCTTGACAACGCTGGCCAACCAACCAGTTCCCACGGCAAACGCAAATTACTGACTGATTACTACACGAATTCATCAATGACGCTGCAGGTGTCAATACTACGTTAAAAAAAAACCAAACAAGCAAACAAAACCCAGTAAAACCTGTCATAGACACGTGCGTCCTTTGCGGCCAGAGACAATGGCATTATCGGCTGTCCTTTGCTTGTGAAAAAAACTAAACAAAACCATAGATATTGACTTTTCGCGCGCATTTTATTGACTTGTTACTCGTTCCCACGCGTTTGTAGCAATTTCGGAGTTTTAGTGTTCCATAAAATGTAAATGCTCATTCATCTTCGTCATAATTTTAGAGGCACTTGTTATAATGAAATTTTTATGAACAAGAACTTACTTTTGATACAAAATTGAAAGAAAACAATGTTTTTGTCTTTCGGAGAGAATATTGTTTGTTGTTTATTATTACAGTCTATTAAATCTGCTTTTGTACAGCGTTTCTTTTCTAAAGTTTAATAAACGAATAAATTAAATGTCCCACTGTAGGTCAAAAACTTATCTATGATTCCTGCCAAAATTGACATTTATCAATCAGTTTACGTAAATAACTAAATGAAAATCATCTTGATATGTCTTTTTATCTAAAAAAACCGTATCGTAGTAATTCCGTATTGCGCTTTATTTTAACCACGTTAGGTAAGAAACTAAATGGAAACAATGTTAGTATGATATTTCTCCGCAATTTTTTTAATAAAAAGACATGTCAAAATTGATTAGGTACAATCTAAACTGATGTGGTATAGATTCTCCTTATAGTGTCTCTTACTGGCTGCACATATGGCCAATTTTATACCTTTGAAAAAGGGTTTTTACTATCTACAGATTTACGGAACGTTATCCCAAACCTCGTTAAGTCGAATCAGTTTTTAAACCATCTTCCGTCTCCTAATCCTATAATCTTTTACAGGTGGTTAGTTATCCAATTGTAAAAGATTATGACTAGTAATGATTGGCACATCTTTTTTGTCTTAAAAGAAAGTTGTAAAGTGGTAACGAAAGGAAAGTTGCGTCGAATTTGTTGATTATTTTACCCGATTGCGTGGAAGATTGGTAAAAAAAATCTGTAAGTTTAGAACGGGTTTAAAAATCTTCATCATCTGCTTGATAGATGTCAGTGATGTCCAAGATATTAACTTTAGAAAGTATTATAAATTGAAAATGTCGTGATGTCCCAGTGGTTAAGGCACCTGTCTCTCATGTAAGAGATTGTGGGTTCGAATTCGGGCAAGTACCAATGTGACAAGTTTAGAAATTTATGAATGAAAAAAGTAACTTTAGTACTTGCCCGGTTTTGAACCCAGCTACGCAAAGAACGCTTCAACCACAAGGCCATCGCGACATTTTAACAATAATTCTTTCCTCCCTAATCTGCCAAAATCCTCTTAATCTTGCATAAAAACTCCCCCCTACCCATACGTTACTACCAACCTACAAATGCAAAAAACACACTGACATTACGCTACGCCATCCAGGACCACCGCGGAGCCCGGATCCTGTCACACACGTGTGCTTGTAATGTGGAAGCTTAGGTATCGAGTTACGTCGTTTTGTTGTGCTTTTATTGTAGATAGGTATGTTGGGGGTGTGTAATGTATACTAGTTGTGGTGGAAACTCTGTAATTTATTGATTACTAGCGAGCAGGCCTAGCTTCGCAAGGGTATAACAAATCATTGAAAATCTCCACTTTACTTATAATATGTGTGTATTATACATATAAAACTTCCTCTTGAATTAGTCTTTAAAAAAAACTGCACTAAATCCGTAACGTAGTTTTTAAGATCTAAACAAAACATACATAGAGACAGACAGATAACGGAGAGACACTTTTTTAACTATGCGAAAAACAGTGTTTATTGTGCGAGGAATATTAAATAATGTTTAAATTATTTTTTATTATATTTAGGAAAATATAATAGACATTCTGCTTATGCTGTTTATGGTAAGGTTAATCAACTTCAACTTCAACTCTTTATTAAATGCATTTGTGGAAAAGACACCACAATTCTGCCACGACCATGTTTATTTTACAATATTATCTCGAACGAAGAAAGATTTATAACAAAAGTATATGCAAGCGATGGTCTCCTCCTTGTGAAGAGACCTGGTCCGTCAGAGCCTCGTCAGTGAATCAGCAGGGTGTACCAAGGTTAATCAATTAATCTATAGAAGATGATTGACAGCTGGGAAAATGACATCGGGCTAAATTGGAGTCAGTGCGCAGGTCGTCGGCCAGGCAACGCGCAGAGCGTCGCCTGGCAACAGCTTAGGCGTGACAAGCGTCTGTTATTTTGGCAGTTGACATTTTTAACTAATATTTTTCAATAGTAAATATATACACTCGGCGCCGCAGCGCCAGCCGGGTACCACACGCCTTGGTTGAATCAATTCTACGAGAGTTGTGTGGGCGGTCTTTGGTGGCAACAATGGAATTGAAGTCAGTGCGCAGGTCGTCGGCCAGGCAGAGCGCAGAGCGTCGCCTGGCAAGAGCTTAGGCGTGACAAGCGTCTGTTATTTTGGCAGTTGACACTTTTAACAAAAATTTTTCAATAGCAAATATATACACTCGGCGCCGCAGCGCCAGCCGGGCACCACACGCCTCGGTTGAATCAACCCTCCGAGAGTTGTGGGGGCGGTCTTTGGTGGCAAACTTGGCCTCCCACTATTTAATCTATTAAATGTAATTCGGTTATAATAGATTTTTTTATATCAACCCATTTAATAGTTGACATGAACAAAAAAGGCTCTTTGAAGAGGAGATACTTTAAAAGAGGTATTTTTATCGGCTTGTGTTTTATTTTTGACTAGCTTTTGCCCGCGACTTCGTCCGCGTGGAATAATAGTTCCCGTTCCCGGGGGATTTCCGGGATGAAAACTATCCTATGTCCTTTCTCGGGTCCCAAACTATATCTGTACCAAATTTCATTCTAATCGGTTCAGTGGTTTAGGCGTGAAGAAGAGACAGACAGACAGAGTTACTTTCGCATTTATAATATTAGTATGGATTGTCTTTTACAATTTTAATAATAATAATTCTGATTTCATAAATAATTCTGATTCTGATTCCATTGAAAACAATCTACAAGTCATAAACAACATACTTGTGTCAGTTGTTTACAGTCGCGCGTGGGCGAAACGTGAAGCTCTTTCGACTGAGAAAACAATAAATAAATTATTTTATTAATTACTTTTTTTAAAATTCTATTTGTTTTTAAATACTTGACATTTTTACACATTTCACTTATGTAATTTGACTCAATATATGAAGTCCAGGAATTAAAATTTACAAAAGGAATTAAAATTTACAAGACTTTAACTTGAACTTATTTCAATTATTATTAACTGAAATAAACTTGCTAATATCGTGATGGCCTACGAGTTAAGTCGCCAAATTAATTTAGTATTTTTTTCAATTCATACAAAAACCAGGCAAGTACCAACGTGATTATTTAAAAAAAAATAAGTTTATCTAAAAAAATACTTACATTCCGAATCCCGGAAAGCACATAAATCCGTTGGTCCCGGTTGTGATTCTGAGCTATTTTGACAGTCTTTACGGGAGCAGTACAAAAACCTGACAATCTAACCAAGAGGAATCGCATAGCCCAATAAATGGGTTGTGGTGTTGTGTTAGCCAATCTCTCGACGTAAAACACTGGTATTTTTTTTTTGGGAGTGGGAAATCATCAAATGACTTCTCCCGTCATGGGTGCCACGGGAGGGCGTGCCAGACTTTTACTGACTAAAACCCACTCATGTTCCTTTAGTTCCCTTTATGTTCCGGGGTCACGGTAATAATAAACATTCCACAACCCCGGCAGGCGTTGGCCCTGTTGAGCCCCTACTCAAAACACTGGTAAGTATATGGTGATAGGCTGAAAACCGACCGTAACGCAGTTGGGAAAAGGCTTAGAAGATGAAATGAAATTGACTAGCTTTACATCTTAATGTTGTCCAATCATTACAAAAGTTTGATCTCCGATTAAACCGACAATAAACCAAGCAGAACCAACGGTTTTCCTTTATTTTTCTAAACAAAAAACATGTTTAATCTATCCCAACACCAACGGTCCTCGAGGACACTCAAAGATTCAAATTTCGCATTGTCATTTTTTGTTACCAGCATCAAATTGCGACGCTTGCCCTTTGCTGAATGGGACGAAGATGTCGCGAGATATGCAAATTGCATTCATCGTGAGTTTTATTGATTTTCATCCTTTAGAACAGCGATATGAAGTGTGAGCTCGCATAATAAGTTGTTTTATGAAATGATGAAGTCTTCGTTGTTTTGAATTAAGATAATGTGTGGCATTGGTTTGTGATTTACGCAGATTACATATTTCCGTATTTTTTTAAAACCTTCGAACATACGTGATTCATGACATGATAGAAAGACAATAGTAGCCCGACAGCCAGCTGTCGCTTGGTCGTCCAAAGGTTAAGGAAGTATCTTGGATGCATATGCACTGAATAGTATTCGGAAATGGTCTATTAGTAAACGAAAATAAAATATGAATGCCTAGACATTTAAACCTTTGAACACACGTGATTCGAGACACAATAGAAAGACAATAACAACGCGACAGCCAGCTGTCGCTTGGTCTTCGAAAGGTTGAGTGTTTTTATGTCTTATCGACTTGCTAGGGTTTCTAAATCGGTAAAATCCGTTGGGTTTCTCCAAATTTTATCTCTAGGTGCGCTACTTTGGCGTTAGTGCTTCCTAGCTCCTTCACAATGAACTCACACGGTTGTATCTTTGCATTCTCATCTTAAATCCTTACCGTATTCCAATACGGTAACCAGATAATCTATCAACAGCAACAACATGATCAATACAAAATATTGTTTATCTATCGAATCTTGTCAAAAATATACGGGCTCACTCAACGTCGTCTATATTTGTTGATATCTTTAGGTTACGCGACGTTGCAATGCCAAAATGTTTGGGATAAATATTTTTTTGTTGTTTTTTTTTTTGTATGCAGAAAAGTTTTCAGTTGTTTTTTTTTTTTAATGACAAACGTACAGACAAAAGCTAGTATAGTGACCAATGTAGGTATAAAATATTTCAAGCAACAAATAAATTGTCGGTATGTCAAGTACAGTACTAAAATGTAATGTGATTGATAATGCGAATTATAGTAAAAAAAAATTAAGAATTACAATATATTCGGCGAAAAATTAAAATTAAAGTTTTGTCCAAGGTGACTTTTAACCCTACATGCACGTGAAGTTTGTCTATAACTTCTAAAGAATTAGCATTAAAATTACAAGAGCGTATAGTAAAATATGAAGAGCCATTAAAATATGAAGATTATTAGCATGTTTTACCATTTAAGATAATTATATGCGCAGTTCTGAGATATAGCTGGTTTTCTTGGTGCTGAAACAAACAAATTAAAAATACTTACTTACGTTTTGCTATTTTTTTGTTTGTTTAAAATTAAGTCCAAAGTTGGCACCGCCTTTTTGTATACAATGAGATTTAAATTAAAGATTTGTTTTATTTTTCGTTTTACGTTCAGAAGTGCGTTTACTTGTTGCGGAATGTTATGTTTATAACAGTTACCGTGACCCTGGAACATAAAAGGCAATCGAAGGAACATGAGTGGGTTTTAGTCAGTAAGAGTCTGACACGCCCTCCCGTCGCACCCAAGACGGGAGCAGTCATTGGATGATTTCCCACTCACCAAAAAAAAAAAGTGCGTTTACTTTCAATTTAGTGGTCTTTCCTCTTTGACTAATTGCACCGCTACTGTAGGACGCCGCATAACTTTATATGTAGCCTTTGACTTTCTTCGGTTAATGGGCGACCGATCAAAATGTTTTTTTAATCGGTCCATTTTTTTTTTAGTTTAACCGTTAAAAACACACAAATCTTTTACATAATATAAGTTAACATTCGCCTTTTAGTTTAAAGACAGCGTAAAACACGTCTAGCTTAAACCTTATTTTCTAGATTACAACCACAGCCATCTTATTTTTATTGACGCCCCTTACAAAGCCCTGCCCTCAAGTGTAACGTTTGGTGACGTAACACAACAATGTCTTCGCTATTGTCAATATATTTGCCCGCGCTATTGTTAGTACCTGTCATTTGTTTTTTTTATTTCGGAAACGGACATAGGAAAGAAGGTGGATGCAGCCAGTATCGATTTGAACCTGTTCGCGTAAAGTGCAGTTTTATTATTTTATTTTACTCTGTTACGGTTGACGCAAGTATATTTTTTTAAGATTTTGACTGTGCGGGACTTTATTTAATAAAAGTAAAGACGGGTCGGAGCGGACAGATTTTCGGCTTTTTAGGATTAGGTATTTTGGGTTTCCTGATTTTCAAAATGAAGTACCCGCGAAGGAAATTATTTACTAAATGCACATCGGAATACGATACAAATTTATGTGAGTATTTTTCGATATTTTTATTTTGTTTTTGTATGTGTTAACCAGTTTGAGAAAATTATGAGCTAGTGTTTTTTTATGCTCACAGAAATAAAAACATTACATCTTACCTCTAAAAATAATTTTATTAAGCTCACAAAACCACTCCACATTGGCCAACCGTAAAACAAAAATATTCGCGCGCAAAATTTGTAAATGGAACGCACAGAATCCGATCGGGCGCTAGTTTATGGCACTGTATAAATGACGGCCATATGTCGTTTGTCGCCAATAGGGGTGCTATTCCTTTTTATTTCAAATATTGTACACAATTTTCTTGAACAAAAAACAACAGCAAATTTTCAGAAAAATCGACGCAACTGTATTAATAAAATTAATCTGGAAACTACTATTTTTATATTTTTTATTTTACATTTCTTTTTATCTGGTCCTCTGAATTCTATAAATTCTATCGCTACTTAAAAACTACGTCATTCATGAATTTTAAAGAGGCAACTAGATACTTTTAGTATCTCTTTTTTATCACTACGTAGTCTAAAGGTCGCTACGTAAGCTATTTTTATTACTTACATAGAGTGATTTAAAGGGAGTTTATGTTCAATAGATTCAAATTATAGTAGCTAAAAGCCGGAGCTTTCAAAGATATGTTACACGGTACACCCATGCGAATGCGAAGCTGGGCGGAGCGCTAGTTGCTTATATTTCTATTGACCGGTTCATGTTATGTTCTTATTAGTGTGAGACAGAATTTTCAGCTTGTATGAATTGCTAGTAAGTCCGCAATAACTTACATTGACGCAGATGAAATCATGGATAGACAGACAGAAATATTAACAAGATGATAGAAAATCAGCTTAGTACGCATTTCGGCCGATGTTGTCTTCAGAGTTTATTTATATTTTAGAAATCAAAATAATTAGATTTTACTTTGTACGATGAGAAAGTAAAGGTTTTTCTTTCTACCCGTTCGAAAATAGCTTTATTCTTCTGAAACACCGCTAAATAACATCAATAATAATAATAAAATTACTGTTTTGTCCCTCACCAGCTTGAATCGCCTTCCAAGTCCACAAAGGAAGTCATGGTTAAAAACAAAAATTATAAAAAAGTAGCAGAAAATCAGAGAAAAAGACTAGTAGACAACCCTGAGTTTAGTCTAGCCAATAATACTCAAGAGTGGTTTATTTCGTATAGCTGTGATTGAGTTTATTACAGTCGGGCCTCATTACTATGCTTGCTCTTACCAATAATACGCCGTGTACTAAGAAATCACGAATACTTAAGTAATGTCTAGAGAAGAAGTTACTTAGCAGTTCCTATAGGTATATTCAATAGTTTTTCTTTCGGGAGACTTGGCTTCTAGAGATACAATTACGACACATTATTGTGCAGTTTGTCAAATACCTATCAAAGTGAAAGTCAAATCAATAATTTCCATTAGACCAAAAAGGTACTTTGTACCGTCATTCACGAAACAAAAATTAATCTAGTTGCCCATACCAAAATGTTGTTTCCTATCCTTAAAAGAATGGCAAGAAACTCCATTCTTACTCTTTTAAAATAATAGGGTTCCAATTTTTTTTTATGGATAAATGTGAATTAGAATGTATATTATGTACAAATATATATTTTTTAGTAACGTCGCGCAAAGGAATTTTCTTATTTACAGTTTCAGTAATTTTGGCTGTGTGTTGCATATGACCAAAAGTTAAATAAATCTAACTCGACATAGTGGTTAAGTCCATCAAGCATTATTTTTTAATAAACTTTATGCACAAAAGGTAAAAAATAACTCTGTGCAAAGGCGAATTTAATGCCTTAATAAACGGGGTTGCGGAATGTTTATAATATGTAGTTCCCGTGACCCCCGAACATAAAGAGCTACCGAAGGAACATGAGGTTTTAGTCAGTAAAAGTCTGACACGCCTTCCCCCCGCACTTAGGACGGGAGCAGTCATTTGATGATTTCCCACTTCCCAAAAAAAAAAAGGTTTAATAAATTTATACCAGTCCTTTCAATAGGCTACCGTTATCAACATTGCTCACCATTTTCATAAGTTTTCTTTTCAGGGACAAAATATCGAAAAAGTCACCCTCACACACCCCAAAATAACAAAGAAACAGTTACAAATTACGCCAAAATATAAATAAACCTACAAACTCTTTGTATCCTCTCACCAGATCATTTGTAAGCATTAGCACTTCACTTGAATAATTCATCACGATGTTGTTTTCCCGCCAAAACTCTATGGCATGTTTTTTTTTAAGCAAAGGCGTAGTGCCTTCATGCTGTCATAAATATGCATGCGATATCGTTAGCGCGATGATAATTTTTTTGAATGTATAATGACGTCATTACTTTTGGCGTGGCGTAGGTCAGGGATGTTATTTTTAGTGCTATGTTTAGTACCTACCTATTTTCTTTTTTTATTTATTATTTTCTTTAGTTTTGTATTTAGAAATTAAACTGCTGCAACTGCTAAATGGCAAATCCAGTGCTTATCTCATTAATTAATAAACTGAAATTCAAAGCAATTTTTATTTGAATGCAAACTGCACTGCGTACCTACTTCATTAAAAAAAACAGTGCAATATTTTAGATAAAAAAAAACCGGCCAAGTGCGAGTCGGACTCGCGCACGAAGGGTTCCGTACTATCATCTCAAAAAAATACGAAAAAGAAACACGTTTATTGTATGGGGAACGGAAATACATCATTTGTGAAAATTTCAGCTTTCTAGCTATCACGGCTTATGAGATACAGCCTGGAGACAGACAGACAGACAGCGGAGGCTTAGTAATAAGGTCCCGTTTTACCCTTTGAGTACGGAACCCTAAAAACGGCAATAAATAATAATACCAGCCTATAACTGTCCCACTGCTGGGCAAAGGCCTCTTCTCATACAGAGAAGGCACGAGCATTGATCACCACGCTTGCTCAAGACGGGTTGGCGATTTCGGACTTATATTAACTACAAGTCCAGGTTTCCTCACGATGTTTTCCTTCACCGATGTCTGTGATGTCTAAGATAAACTTTAGAAAGTACATATGAATTGAAAAAGTCACATTGGTACTTGCCCGGATTCGAACCCGCAACCTCTTGCATGCAAAAACGGCAATAACGAAGGTAAAATATAGTCAAAACATTCACAGTTTATTCTCTTTGTTGCAGCCTGTCGCAAGGACAGCTCCCGTCCTTTGGACGCAGCTGCCATAATGAAGGAGAAGAGTAAGAACGCAGCCCGTTCGCGAAGAGAGAAAGAGAACGCAGAGTTTCTGGAACTGGCCAAACTTCTCCCTCTGCCCTCGGCAATCACGTCACAGCTGGATAAGGCGTCCGTTATAAGATTGACGACCAGTTATTTGAAGATGCGGCAGGTTTTTCCTGATGGTGAGTTAAACTAGACTAGTTTCTTGTACAATCTATATGAATACATATATAAAATGCTAAATTAACTGATAATTAACGCATAGCCCAAACCACTGGTCTTAGAGATATCAAAACTTGGAGAAAATGTTCTTTATGAAGACTAAATATCCACTTAGAAAAAAATGAAACATTTAACCCTAAAGTAGGTGATGAAAGTTTCGAAACCACTTTTTGCTCTAAAATAAAGTACTTTCAGAGTAGTTTGTTTAATTTTATCTACAAGCAAATACATCAAATTGAATATATTATATTATGATAATATTAGTTTTAAAGACAGACAGCGGAAAGAACTGTTTTAAACTTAGTATTTGTAATGATTAACAGATTATTTCTTCTTGCCCTAGGCCTAGGCGACGCGTGGGGCGCGGCGCCCCCTCCCCCTCAGCCTAGGGAGCTCTCAATACGAGAGCTAGGCTCCCACCTACTGCAGACCCTGGATGGGTTCATCTTCGTCGTAGCTCCTGATGGCAAGATTATGTATATTAGCGAAACGGCGTCCGTACATCTTGGATTAAGTCAAGTAAGTGTAAAAATCAATCTAATCAAGAGCTTAGTCGTAAAATCCCCCTTAAAAACTCCCCAAAGGGGGAAAATGGGAATTGAATAGTCTCAAAATCCCCCCTAAATAACCACTCTAAGAGATGATGGTCAAACAAAACAGTATCAATAAATTTCAATAGATAATATATTTAACTTTGGTATCATTGACATCGGATGAAAAACGTCGTGAGGAAACTTGGACTAACATTGGTTTGAAAACGCCAATGCGTCTTGAGCAAGCGTGGTGAAGCCCGAGTTTCTATGGGAGAAGAGGCCTTTGCCCGTCAGCGGGACCGTAATGAACTGTTAAGAAATTACTTGTAGGGACTCTCTAATCATTTTGACTTATTCAAAGGGCAGATTTGAGCCTGAAATAAAGTTGATTTGATTTTATTTGAAAGGGCAGATTTTGAGCAATACGGTATTTTACACCATTATCAATTTAGGTACTTTTTATGAGCTGTCAAAACGCAATTCTCCAATAGATTTTGTATGGCAATGCCAACTTATGACGTCACTAAAATAACAACTCAGTTGACTATCTATTTACTGATTACAAAGCAACTAAAAATCAAATTTTAGAGCAAATTGAAAATGAACCGAATTTATTGGCCTGAAGTTAAAAGAGGTTTTACAGAAATTGTGTCTAACATTTATTGATTTAATAGTGTAAACTACCCAATTGTGGTTTTATTTCTTGAAGAAGAAAAGGAAATACTCGACTTATTGAGTTTTGACAAGAATTACGACAACACGACCGCTGTACCCCGTTTTCATTCTATGCTTTTCGGCAAAATGAAATAAAAAATCTATTTTTCGAATACTAAAACTAAATCCTCTCTCACAGGTAGAACTAACAGGCAACTCAATATACGAGTACATTCACCAATCAGACCACGAAGAGATGACAGCTGTCCTCAGTCTACAACATCCTCACTCATACCTACCGCACCAGTATCCCAGCCTCGGGTGAGTACCAGTATCCCAGTCTAGAGCATAACAGGCAACTCCAGATACAAATACATTCACCAGTCAGACCATTAGGAGATTGGGGCTGTGCTTAGTCTACAGCAACCTAATTCGTGCCTACCGTATCAGTATCCCAGCCTCGGGTGAGTTCCAGTATCCCAGTCTAAAAGGGACTGGAAAGGTTACTGAAAATTGCCACTGATACTCAAAATTAAGTGCTAATGGACCCGTTATATAACCCGTAAAACTGATAAGACGGAATCTTCACGGTCATCAGTTTTTAAAAGATACTAATAAGACCGATCTCGAAAATCGGGTAATGGATAAAAATTTGCCTTAGTTCTAAGCAAGTTCTTTTGAAACGTAACTACAAGATTAGCTAAGCTTTAAACACTAATATCGTAAGTTCATAATTATTGCTTTTTTACCGGTATCGGTAAAAGTTACTGTTAAAATCGTTTGTTTTGACAACTCTGAAATGAAATCCTTAATGACGAATGATCCCAGATTACGCCACATCTTAATAAAGCAAATGTTCGTCAGGTATCCCGTAGGAGGCACGTGGGGCCCAACGGTGGACATCGAATGTGAACGAGCCTTCTTCATCAGAATGAAATGTGTCCTCGCGAAGAGAAATGCTGGTCTCACCACGTCAGGATATAAGGTAAAAGTTAATTCTTTACTAAAAATTGTTTTGTTTATGGCCAAGTTGACAGATGCTTTTATCATCGACCTCTATGGTCATCTGTCAAATATGTCAAACTTGACTTTAAACTTTAAAAAATCAATTTTGGTTCTTCTCTCCTCTCGCAAAAACTTCTTCCGCCCTGATCGTGGCAAGAATTTTTGTTTTATTTCATAATTTAATTCCGTTAAGAACGTTCGAAATTTGTACTAATTGATTGCTGTTTTTTTTTTTACATTTACAATGTGTTTAAAATATCTTTTTATTTATCACATTTAGCCAATGATGTTATATATACAATAAAGAGGCATTTAGCAGTAATTTTAACTAGAACACTGCAGCTGTAGATAAAAATAAACGTCTTTTATTGAATTGAAACATCATCACCAAAACGAAATTTCCTTCCCCATACCCTCCGAAACCCTTGAACATAATCTATCAAAAATCCCTTGAAACTAAGGTTTACGCTCAATTTCTAGCAAATTCTTAAAACAATACTGCCACGCTTTGCATTATTCATAGTGAAGGGGACTTTGTTCAACACTCAATTATACCAACATACGGAATAGGGGTATTAGCAGGACAAAGAACAGGGGTGTATAGGGTCGTATGTTTTATTAGTATTGGTATTAATCGAAGGGGTTTTTAGGGTTCCCTACGAGGGTGCTGTCGGGTCCCTATTACTAAGTAGTAGTAAGCATTTTTGTTGCCTATACTGGTGTATTTCTGGGCTTGCACAACCTGCAAGGAGATGATTCTACTCATAAAAACAAACAACTTTTATTATGGAACCGACTCTGAAATCTCGAAAAAAATATCAGCTGTTTCATACATTATGGTCGGGAGGGCATTGAACTTTTGTTAACTAAACAGAACGAGATCGTTTCAGACTGAGTTTTATTTGAGAGGACGTGCGGTGAACACGCGGCTATAGTAAATGTACCATCGGTGGCCAAATTATTAGGGACAGTATATATAGAGCAATTTTTTTTTGTTCAAGCACCTTTATCAAGAAAATTAATTATTTCATATAGGTTTTTATGGTTCGGTGTTACTCCTGGTATCATTATTATTAATTTTGACATGCGAGAGGACCATGAGATCCAGCCATTTTCGAAAAAAAATGGAACAACTTATAATGTATAGCAATTTTGAAAAATTCTGTTAAAAATTACGTTTGTTTAATTGATGGCAAAAAAGATATTTGGTTTTAGTTTTGCAAGATATTTCTATTTAAACTAATCGAACCGCAGGTAATGTTTCTAATGGTGTTCTTTTTTTTTTCTAAATTGAATACAAAATATTATTTTTGGTAACAGTTTGTCGCGATAGGTTCGAAAATTTTACTTTTTGGAAGGGGCAAAGCTTTAGGCCCGTCTCTACCGAAAACCATAAAAATACAAATGTTATTACTGCATTTTATACACTTCCAGAGAGATTTAGTAGCTATTACACGTGTCGTAAAGTCTGTAGTAATCAGAATTAAAGTGAAAACTGATCAGATCAAACTTTTGGAAACAGACATTGTGAAAAAATGGGGCAGAAAACGGATCACCGCTCTTTGTTAAGACCATAAAATCGGGGATATCTGCCTGAAGTATGGTAAAAAGCGTGTCATCTGCCTGAATACGATTATAAACGAGGGATTAGTTGAGAAAACAGAAGGTTTCGATAGGACAGTGTGACGGTGGCTGATCGAAGAGAATTGAATAAATAGTCGACCAATCGTATAAGCACGCCACACCGAGACCATGATGTAGAAACGACTGCAGTGGGCTAGGCATCGGCGTAATATGATTGTGGCAGACTGCAGTTGGTTGATAATATTACTGTTAATATTGCTATACGTACGAAAAGCACTATTCAGTGTTCATTCCATTATTTTGTGGTATGTTTCTCCGATGAATAATTATTTCAAATGTGGGTCGACAAGAGCACATTTGTAGTCGCACAAATCCTAGAGCTGTCCGAGAACAGCTGCATACAGATTGTATTTTGGGGAAAATTAAACAACCAGGTAGTATCACGGTGTGATTTGTGATCTCTGCTAAAACATGGGGTGCCTATATATTGTGGACATGACTATAAGGCAAGATCTGTACAAGCGAGCACTGGAAACTCAATTGTTGCCGCAAGTCGAAAAATGGTTCCCTAGTAGTCGGAGAGAACATTTTTATGGCCGATTCTGCATCGTGTCCCAAGGTCAATAGTATTACAGCATTCCTGGCTGAAAAAAATATTAATATTTTGCCCTGACCCGATAATTCACCAGATACGAACTCTACTGAGAATATGCAGGAACTTACCAGGAGGGCTATCGTTAAGCATGTCATTGCCACCAAACACCAGCTCGTTGCAGCTCTTATAAATGAGTGAAATCATAACACAAGCCTTCAACAGCTGTTATATAATGTATAGAACGTAAACCATGCCTCATAAGACCTGATTTGACAGGAAAAGGAGGCATCACAAAATATTAAAATTTACACAAAATAATTCCCTACAACTTATTAATGCGATATTTTTTTTTATAAATTAACAGTCTTAATTTTGCCATCATATTTATTGTTTTTATTATCTTAATTAACAATGTTTTTATATAAAAAATACCGCTTGGGTCTACACCCAATAATTTTCCCGAAAAATACAGTCCAACTTGATAATACAGAAATCTAGGAACTGTCCCTAATAATTTGGCCAGCTACTGTATGTGTCGACACTTGAGCGCCGCGCCGTCATGTCGTGGGTCATATGAGGTAACGTGACGTGCGGTGGACACGCGGCTATAGTAAATGTATGTGTCGACACTTGAGCGCCGTCATGTCGTGGGTCATATGAGGTAACGTGACGTGCGGTGGACACGCGGCTATAGTAAATGTATGTGTCGACACTTGAGCGCCGTCATGTCGTGGGTCATATGAGGTAACGTGACGTGCGGTGGACACGCGGCTATAGTAAATGTATGTGTCGACACTTGAGCGCCGTCATGTCGTGGGTTATATGAGGTAACGTGACGTGCGGTGGACACGCGGCTATAGTAAATGTATGTGTCGACACTTGAGCGCCGTCATGTCGTGGGTTATATGAGGTAACGTGACGTGCGGTGGACACGCGGCTATAGTAAATGTATGTGTCGACACTTGAGCGCCGTCATGTCGTGGGTTATATGAGGTAACGTGACGTGCGGTGGACTGGACACGCGGCTATAGTAAATGTATGTGTCGACACTTGAGCGCCGTCATGTCGTGGGTTATATGAGGTAACGTGACGTGCGGTGGACACGCGGCTATAGTAAATGTATGTGTCGACACTTGAGCGCCGTCATGTCGTGGTTCATATGAGGTAACGTGACGTGCGGTGGACACGCGGCTATAGTAAATGTATGTGTCGACACTTGAGCGCCGTCATGTCGTGGGTTATATGAGGTAACGTGACGTGCGGTGGACACGCGGCTATAGTAAATGTATGTGTCGACACTTGAGCGCCGTCATGTCGTGGGTTATATGAGGTAACGTGACGTGCGGTGGACACGCGGCTATAGTAAATGTATGTGTCGTGTCGACACTTGAGCGCCGTCATGTCGTGGGTTATATGAGGTAACGCGACGTGCGGTGAACACGCGGCTATAGTAAATGTATACGTCGCCTCTTCGTTGCCGTCATCTCGTGGTGCTGGAGAAAAAGGGCCTAAGGCTAGGTTTAATAAGCATAACCTTGGTTCATTATTGTTCGTCTTTACCCTGCAGTCTAGATGACAGTTGTTGTGTGTTGTTGAATGGTGTTGGTGTCAGTAAATATTGCTTAATAATAATGAACTTGTTAGCCAACATTTTTTATTTCGACCCAACCAAAATAGATTTTGAAAAATAACTTTTCTTCTATATGAAGATCCCCCTTAAAAATGCATGACTTTTTCCAAGTAGGTATTTTGTTTGATATAAATATTATTTGATGGTCCTAGTCCTAATACAGAACTCTTCGCGTGCGAGTCGACTCGCACTTGACCGGTGGGGTATTGGTGTTAATCGTAGGGGTTTTTAAAGGACTATGGTCAACATTGGCATGGGTAATCCAGGATTTGTGCTGGGATGAAAGTTGTAGCAAAATTGAATTAATTTTTATACCAAGTAATGCAACGGCCGAAGATTATCTTGAGCGGACATCATCGAAAGCTTCCTGGACTTTTGAAATAAGTAACTATTTGTTTCTCGTGGCTCCACTCTTCGTTCCTATTCCGCTCCCGTTGGTCTTAACGTGACATAAAAGTTGCTCAATAGTTACTTTGGTACGTAGAGGCCCTCTAATAGCGAGATAAATAGACGTTACTAAGCCCGTACTTCGACTTAGCTATGTTCCGTCTCTATCGTGCACTTGCCGCCTGACTGCTGTGTAACAGTGATAGATATAGTGCTTAGCCAAAGTACGTGCTAAAGTAACGTCTATTTATCTCGCCATAATCTGTGGTCTGGCGAAATGTCAATCTGACAGCTGTCATTATTGTCGGTGTCATATTACTGCCACGCGAAATTCACCCTTATGATCACTGTCATTTTGATGTTTTATCTGTGGTATGGTTGTGGTTCACTCAACTGGCCTGCTCGACAAACTATACCAATCGCCAGATGAAGGGATAATAAGCAATTTTTTTTTAAATTCAACCTCCCATAATGGAGTATGAAATTAATATTTATAAAATGAATAATTTCCTTTTCCAGTACTTACTACAACGAGGAATTCAAATAAAACTTTACCTAATTCAACTCTCAAACCCTCCAGGTGATCCACTGTTCCGGTTACCTGCGCGCGCGCCGCTTCGGTGAGGGCTCGGCGCCGCTCGGCCTCATCGCAGTCGGGCACTCGCTGCCGCCGTCAGCGGTCACCGAGCTGAAGCTCCACTCCAATATGTTCATGTTCAGAGCTTCGCTGGATATGCGGCTGATATTTTTGGATGCCAGGTTTGTGGGATTTTCTTAGGTATTTTCCACTAGCGTCATGTAAGGGGAGACGGCCACGAAGGATATGGCGGGAGAAACTGGACGGATTCTTGCAGAATTAGAAAGAGGAAGCGAGGCAAAAAGGCGAAGGAAGATCGCAATAGATGGAAGGAGTGGAGGGTCTTGGCCCAGGAATGGGACAGAAAAAGCTAACAATACGAAGAAGGGCTTACCATAATTTGCGCCAAAAATATATCACGACTAATACGATTTTTTCCGGTAATCAGTACCGGTAACTGCACTTCACTATTTATGAAATGGAGAAATAAACTATATTTTTCTAAGTTTATCTCTGACATCAACTAATATCATGCTTTTTATCAAAATGCTTTGAATTTGATATCTGTGTGTGTACCTTGTGACGAGCTGACTTATCCATCTTAAATCAATCAATGTTCATGCTTGTCTTATGAGAAGAAATCTTTGCTATAAATCGCGAAATAACGAAGCTTATTGCGATTGCAAACAATGAAAAAGCTATCGTTAAAACGACAATTTATCTATTGAAGGACTAAAGCCTTTCCCGCTCTCTCGAGATTATTGCATTTGTTAAAACCAATAGGTAAAAAGGTGTAGATAGGTTATAGGCAGGTCAGCGTATGGCACTTTAAAATGTAGCTATTTGAACAAATAATACTCGTCTCTTTTTCACTCGCAATACTTTAATCATATCATTCTACTTTGACGTCTAATTGTATGTACTATCGGCAAAATTGAATCATGACCCATTTCGTCGACAAATCGTTTGAAGCTGTCAAAATAATAAGACTAGACGTGTGACATTTTTAATACATGTTTACGCGATTGTTGACCTAATTGTATTTGAATGTCTGTAGGAAAATAAGCTTATGGTCTGTAGGAAAATAAGCTTATGGTGGGTCATGATTCAATTTTGTCGATAGTACCTATGGGTTTGTATGCCGTTTTTGAAGATAGAATTTCGTATTAAATAATAGTATCTACAGTTCTACACCTTTTTATAGGGACGTTTCGACGACCAAGCGACAGCCGGCTGTCGCGCTGCTATTGTCTTTCTATTGTGTCTTGAATCACGTGTGTTCGAAGACTTAAGCCGCTATACAAATACTTATCGATGAGTAAGAATCCTAAAAAGCAAAATTCAAGTTACAATAAACAATTTGATGCGAGTTAATAAAACGAACGGAGAGCTGTAACGGTGCGACGCCAAATGATTTCACAGCCGTCGGGCGTCGTCGTGTTGGGTAAGCATCGATATGTTTTATCGATCGATGTTAGCACAACACTAGTTTTTTTTTATAAATAAATAAATATCCTGGGACATCTTACACACGGCACAGTTGATTTTATCGATGGTCATTCATACTAACTAATATTATAAATGCGGAGGGAACTGTCTGTCCCGCTTTCAAACCAAAACTATTTAACCAACTTAATAAAATTTCGTACAGAGATAGTCCATAGAAAGAACATAGGATAGTTTTTATCCTTCCCAAATATCTCACGGGACCTGAATTAAGCGGGTAAGACGCAGGGGAAAGCTACTAGTATTAAATAAGTAGGCGCGGTTCTGCGGATGGCGAGCGATGGGTAGCTCGCCGCCCGGCTGGGACCAAGACCGCGTCAACTGTGCGTTAGTGTTCTACGCGCGCCTCAAAGAGAAGGAGTCAGCACAGGAAGGGGCCCCAACAGGGCCAACGCCTGCCGGGGTTGCGGAATGTTTATAATAGTTACCGTGACCCTGGACGGGTGCAGTCATTGGATGATTTCCCACTCACCAAAAAAAAAAGTATTAAATAAGTATAGAAGGAAATTATAGTCACTTAGTAAGTAATTACTGGGGCCGCAGAAGAAGATAAAAGAGATAACGGGACGACTTGTGTGCAATAAAGCCAACTAGGTGCTGATTTCGTTCACAAACTAAACACCAAAACCGCTCATGTAAGGCCGTATACAGAGAAAGCTGGAAACTTATAAGCGCTTGCCGGCGCTTGCCAAAACGGTGGTAATCCGCGCAGGAAAATATATGAACATCGACAGGTCGGCGCTGGGCGTTGCCATAGCAACTGCAAGCAAATCGTTCCGACATTTTGCTTAGTCTGCTTCAACTTCAACCTGCTTCCTTTGTGTATAACGGACCAGCAACGGCAAGCGCCGACGAGCGCTTATAAGTTTCCAGCTTTCTTTCTGTATACGACCTAAGCCCTGTTTGATAAAGCTAATCAAACAGCTTACATGTGCTGTCTACTTGACTACCGTCAAATAACATAAAAAAAACATGACTACCAGCTCCAACCTTCAATTTCATTCCATATAAATCCACGAGACCTGTCAAAATCCTTAGCTTAGCTGTGGTACTGCGCGCGCAATTCCGCGAACCGCTAACGCGCATTGTTGAGCAAGGTTTACGCGCTCCTGATTGGCGTGAACTAATAAATGTTGAACTAGCGACCACTGCGCTTGTCCACTAGTGCCGACACGGTTTTCTTTGTACGCAAAAGTGAGCTGAGTTTTAAAATTGTATCAAAGCGTTTTTTTTTATTTATTTTAAAGAATAACCAAGTGATCAGATTGCATTTTTTTTCGAATATGACTTTAACGTATTAATAAATAACATAATAATAAAATATGTCTGGAAACGCCAATACGCCTCAAATATATGACTAATGAATGCACAATCAGATTTTTATAAAAAGAGGCCTATGCGCAAAAGCGAAACGTTAATAGACTGTTATTGGGTACTTTAATACTACTTAATTGAAGCAACCTGTCCAAGAAACTACATTATTTCTAAGTACTAGGCTGAACTTACGCGTGGACAAACACATAAAAAAATATTAACCTTTCAACGACCAAGTGACAGCCGGCTGTCGATCTGTTATTGTCTTTCTATTGTGTCTCGAGTAACGTGTGTTCGAAGGTTTAAAACAAAAAAAATACATAAAAAGTTAAAGAACAATAACCCACATGTCGACACTTATGGAAAACACCTAGGCCCTTGGCCTTGTTCGTTAGCCATTCAGACTTATGCGTCGTTTGGTCACAGTGACGGTTGTTACAGTCCTGAATTGAATACTGAGATAGTCAGAGATTAAAATTACAATATTTTAAACTTATATTAATAGAGCTATGTGTCGGTAAAGATTATTTTAAAGATCGTTTATATGCTCAACTCTCAATCTTTCAAAAATAATATATCATGTACTCTTTTATGTGTCGTTTTGTTTTACTGCACTTTTGTTGCATGATCATGATTATTTAAAGTTTTAAGTCACGAATTACCCTTAAAACGACAACAATTGCACATGATCACCACAAAATTTATGTAAAACTTACAATTCATGCTTTGTTAATTCAAAAGAACCTGGTCTAAGTGAAATAAAGCTTTAATATTTTATCTGAAAACTATTGTTACATGTGTCGACGCAATAAAAGCAGCGTTTCGACATTATAAATTAAACACGCTTTGTACATTAATGACTATTTAAATGCTCACATCAAGAGCAGTTTAAATTGTTATCGGTAGCGGAGGCTCCTTATAGTTTCAAAAATGTACTCCAAAACTTTAAACAACCTTTATTCTCTTATTTCTCGCAAAAAAAAATATACAAAAAAAAACCCAAATCTTAAACATTTTCAACTGAAATTCCAAAAGTCATGTGTCGTTTACCACGTTGTGTCGACACCAATGGAGAACGCACCGAGCCCTGCATTGTTCCTAACCAATACAGAGTTATGTCCCGGTTCTAAGAATTGCGTGAATTGCCGTCTGTATCGTGGGCTCGCGGTTATTTTCAACTATTAATTATTACGGGCTTATTTCCATGCCCATCTGGGAGAAAAACTTAGTGTTGTGTGTGAGGTATGTCGATATTTTGAAAGCTGGCTTTTGGCCTATACCCTAAACATACATGCTTTTATTTAAAAATGCTTTTTGATTGTAGCCAACTTGTATTTGCTCCGTGTAGCCAACCCATCGTCGAGAATACTGAAGCCGAAAACAAAAAAATTCACTTTCTACAACATAGAGGTGAAATAAGAAATATCAACATAATATTATCATATCGGGTATTAACGCAGATTCTCTCCACTGATCGCCACTATTATACAAGACTTGTGCGTGAAGCGGTTGAAATAAAAAAATGTCCAAACAATTTCAATCGGGAGGACGGCTTTAAATTGTCATCGGCGTGGAATCCAGTGATTCGTATAACACAACCTCGCTTTTCTGCAAAGTCGGTTAACTCATCTGTGGATACGGTCAGCGTAGTGTGTAGACGGCCTAATATGGTGGAAAATAAAAATATGGGGGTAGATGAAGATTCATCGCCCGAATTCAGGGAGCTGTGACATCGCATCCTCAGTCTGCTTGCGACCACGACCTGTGCAACCAGGTCGAAACGTCAAGCCTTCCAAGGTATTTAAATAAATATTATTCGCGTTAATACCCGATATAATAATATATTATGTTGTTATAATGAAACGCGAAAGTTTAAAAGTTGAAATAAGAAATGTTTTATTTTTGGAAATTCAAAGTCTAATTGTTTATTTGTATTAGACAATGGAGGCACTTTGTTACGCGTGTAACGTTAATTAAATTTAATAATGGTTGACTAATCGGTCATTCCAAAATTGAACCCCTACAGGGTAAAATAGGGCATTAAAATTGACGGACTTAGCCGAAGGCACAGATTACTCTGTGCCGAAGGTAACAGATAGACTAACATATAACACGTCACTATAGTATTTACCCGGTTACGAACCCACAACCTCGTGCACGAAAGACAAGCCCTTAACCATTGCACCAAGAAGACATTCCGCTGACTCAGCTTGCCTCAATTCGGTATGAATAATATTATTACTAGACAAGCAAACCAATGCAACCGTATTCTAGGTACTAGGCTAGCATAACTTGAAGGATATTCAATGACAAAACATTGCCACCTGGACCACAGATGGTGTAACTCGACACCACAGATAACATATTAGGACAGAGCTAAGCTTAGCTAAATCTATCGACTTAAAAGTTTATCTATGGGCCTCCGTTTTTGGTATTGTATTATTGTTTTGTGAATGAGTCATGATTACGGGCGCTGGGAAGCTTTGAAGAGATACTGAGCCGGTTATGAGGCATCATATTGATGTGTAACATCTATAGCCGCACGCAATGATATTTTAAGTAAAAAAGTGTAGATAGGTTATATGCAGTCAAAATGTGGCACTTTAAAAATTTGCCAATTGGCAAACATGATACTGAGTATCGCGTTGACATTTGACGTTTATCTCTTTTTCACTTGCACTACTTCAATCATGTCATCCTACTTTGACGTGTAATATATGTGTGCGTTAGTGTGCCGTTTTTGAAGATAGAATTTCGTTTGGGTAACCTATCTATGCCTTTTTAGGGTTCCGTACCTCAAAAGGTAAAAACGGAACCCTTATAGGATCACTTTGTTGTCCGTCTGTCCGTCCGTCCGTCTGTCAAGACCCTTTTTCTCAGAAACGCGTTGAGATATCAAGCTGAAATTTATATCACATACTCAGGTCTGCTATCTCTCAAATCATTGAAAAAATCAAGATTCCAAATCATCCCAATAAAAAGATACGGCTGTTTATATTGCATATTTAGACATTTGCAAGGAAATCAAAACCTATAGGGTACTTCCCATTGACCAAGAATCATGAAATTTGGCAAGAAGCAAGGTCATGTACCACAAGTAAAGGAAAAACTTTGAAAACCGTAAATTTGTAGTTAGTTCACATCTGTCCGTCCGCCCGTTCGTCTGTCTGTCAAGACCCTTTTTCTCAAAAACGCGTCGAGATATCAAGCTGAAATTAATATCACACACTCAGGTCTGCTATTTCTCAAAGCAGTGAAAAAATCAAGTTTCTAAATCAACGCAATAAAAAGATACGGCGGTTTATATTGCATATTTAGACATTTGTAAGGGAATCAAAACTCAAAACCTATAGGGTACTTCCCATTGACCGAGAATCATGAAATTTGGCAAGAAGCAAGATCATGTAGCACAAGTTAAGGAAAAACTCCGAAAACCGTAAATTTGAAGTTACTTCACATCCGTCCGTCCGTTTGTTCGTCCGTCTGTCAAGACCCTTTTTCCCAGAAACGCGTCGAGATATTAAGCTGAAATTAATATCACACACTCAGGTTTGCTATCTCTCAAAGCAGTGAAAAAATCAAGTTTCTAAATCAACGCAATAAAAAGATACGGCGGTTTATATTGCATATTTAGACATTTGCAAGGAAATTAAAACCTATAGGGTACACACGGCTACACATCAAGCTATACAAACCCAGTTTTAGCTGACCTCGCATTGTGTATGTTTTTCGTACAATTAGAAGTCAGCTTATACTGGTTATGTATAGCTTGATGTGTAGCTCACCATACTTCCCATTGAACAATAATCATGAAATTTGGCAGGAAGCAATGTCATGTAGCACAAGTAAGAAAAAAAACTGCGAAAACCGTAATATTGTAGTTATTTCGCTAAAAAAAACTAATTAACGGAACCCTCGTTGCGCGAGTCCAACTCGCACTTGACCGGTTTTTTTACTTATAATATCATTGGCCGCACGTAAAACAAATTTATGGCGTGGCGATGCATCCCGTGGCGACGCGTCTATATATACAGTCACAGTCTTATGTACTGTGTGGCGATGATGTAATGTCGATGTTTCACATCGGCCAGGCGTCCCGTGACGGCTCACTTTTTTTTACGACCAAGCGACAGCCGGCTGTCGCGCTGCGTCTTTCTATTGTGTCTCGAATCACGTGTGTTAGAAGGTTTATAGGACCACTAATTATCTCAAAACCCCGTAATTATGTAGTATAAGATCATCAGTCAGTAACTTCTACAAATAGGAATCGAACCTAAGAGCCAATCAAGTGTAATTAGATTTTATGGGTATTAGTTAACTAATAAAATATCATAGTGCACCCGCTATCTTGATGTCAATATGGCGGGTGTACATAAATTTCCAAATAATTTCGTTATGAAGGAGGTACAGATTTTTTAGACCTAGGAACAAAATAGTACATTTTAGGTACATTTGTTTGGTAATTGGTACAATTTTATTCGTTATGGTACACCAGCGATTTCGACTCTCACAGAAAATACTTATAATAAAATAAAAAATATAAAATAATACTTATACTTATAAAATATTAAATAATCATAACTGATAACCGTACATATTTTTTTTACTACCCAAAAACATAAACAGCTCTTATTCAAAACATCATAAAGTCCAATTTTATTTCCCAACACAAAAATCGAACGCACTACTTTTGAAACCATGTGCTCTATCCTTCCAAAAACGTCATCTAATCCTTGTGACGATAGGATAAGGTCTAATTTCGCCTACATTGACAGCGATTAACCGCAAATATAAATTAGTGTTTTGTACGTGCTAAAGTATGTGAATTCAGCCTTTAGGATAACTTCCGTACGGTCAGCAAAATTGAAGTATTGCAGTTTGGCATTTTGTTACTACAAAGCTTTTTGCTTACAGAGATTTTTTTGCTAACGTTACTATGGTTTGGTGGTTAGGAATGTTGATCGTTGCGTTTTGGGTTCGATATTGCTTGAAAATAGTTTCTTTTGATCGGGTATAGGATATTGGCTCATTAGTTTAATGGGTACAGTCGCGGTCTGAAAGTGTTTACCACCAAATTCAGGTCAGAAATTCTAAATGTATATTTCATGTTAATTGTAAGGAAATGTGTATTATTATAATTTCCCTCACCTTTTACCAACTCTATATTGAAAAAAAAGTACTCAAGTTTTCGCCCGCGTGTATGTTGAACTTCCATCTACTATTTTAGCCTTTTAGGGGTCGGATTCCACTTCTTTAAACCTCCGAACGTGATTCAAGCACAATACAAAGAAAGCCGCGCGACAGCCGACTGTCGCTTGCTCGTCGAAAGGTTAAGTGCTTTCCGACGGTATAAGTGATGTACTAGAATTACTGGATAAACTTAGAAAGAAAAAAAGTATAGCTTAAAAAATATGAAAAAAAAATTGTGGACACAAAAAAAATCACGTCTCTAAACCGAGGGGTCGAAACAAAGACCCCACTTGGGGTGTAATTGACACACGTTATCACCCCTTAGGGCTGTATTAATTGATAGTAAAGTATCGGATGTCCGTCGTTAAACAATGAGTTTACTATAAAATTTAATAGATGAGTGAAGCTGGGGAAGTTCGCATTATTTTATCACTAGCTTTTGCCCGCGGCTTCACTCGCGTTAGAAAGAGACAAAAAGTAGCCTATGTTACTCTCCATCCCTTCAACTATCTCCACTTAAAAAATCACGTCAAGTCGTCGCTCCGTTTTGCCGTGAAAGAAAGACAAACATACATACAGACAGACACACTTTCCCATTTATAATATTAGTATAGATTTAGTTTGCTACTTGTGGATGACCTTGTGTGTGGAAGTTTGACCCAATGATATTATAAAAAAAACCCGACTGCATAAAAGGGAAACAAACTACGTACCTAATAAAAATAAAACTAAAAAGACAACAACAAGTAAGTACTGTAAGCCGGAACTATGAACAATAACTATCAAAGTAATTTAATAAAAAATGAAGTCTATAGTAACTCAGACAGTCGGGACCCATTATTGGAGTGTGAGCCGTTCTAAACTTTTATTATATTATTTGACTTTATTAAATAAAACATTAATGCCCTTACTAATAATCACTGTGTAAAGTTATGCAATGAATAAAGCCTGTGTAACCATACATTTTTTGACGTATAAACCTATCATAACTTTATGCAGCGTTTATTAGTAAGGCGCTAACTATTTAAATCTGTGCCTATAGTCCATTGAAAGAGAAAGATGCACCTAATTTAAAATTAGGTTAGCTTGTGAACAAGAGAATCAACACCATTATTTATTTATCTCGATTAAAAGTATTTATCGAATAAATATTAAAGAATACTCGAATATCGATTTCGGGTTTAAATCTACAGGTGTAATTGTTGTCAAAGATAAGCTTATTGAAAGAAACTCAATAAACACACACAGAGAACTATTAAACAAGTTTATTTAGTTGTAGTAACCGTTGCCGCGTAATTATAACGTTATTTGTTTAGTGCTTACAGAGCAACCTTATCTATTGTAACGTTAAAAATTAACATGTTAAAAACTGGTTACGTTATTTGAGTTAGTTTGAGAAACCAAAGCGGTTTTGTTGTGTTAAAAGAATTGTGATAAGTCATTATTTATAGGAGATAAGAAAACATTGAAACGTGGTAGAAACATCGGTTAAGTGTCGTAGAATATCAATTTATTTTCTTATTCATAGTGGTTCCATATAAATAAATATTATTAATATTATACCAGCCTCACTGCAGGGCAAAGGCATATTCTTATACAAGGAAGGCACGAGCATTGATCACCAGTCTTTCTCAAGGTGGATTGGCGATTTCGGACTTATATACTTATAAGTCCAGGTTTTCTCACGATTTTTTTCTTCACTGATGTCTGTGATGTCCAAAATACAAAAATATTAATAAAAAAGACAATACAAGTTTGGAACATCCATTTTTTTAAGAGTGTCACATTCGCCAGCCTAAACAAAAAAAAAGTACTACAAACAAAAACCAATCAAGTTTTTTCTACCCAATCGAGCAAGCATATTGTTTTTCAAGCGTAAAAACTGTTGACGCTCAAAAACCTTCCGGCAATTATCATTGCAAAAAATGCTTGTCAAAGGGCGACCCCTCACACTATAGTTTTAAGGGTTACCTAATTATCGAAGGGGATGGAAACAAGAGGGTAGTTCGGAGGGTAGTGGACTAGTTTTAATGGGATACGGTAGGAAGTGATTTTTGTCTTTTCTGAAGATTGTTTTGTACTCGTATATCATCATTTCCTAACCAGAATTAAATAATCTTTGTATGTATTGTATACGATTTTTTTTACATAAGCAGTCATGTCAAGATTGTTTATCTATAGTTAAATACCTAAATGAAGTATGGTGTTTTACACGACACGACTGCTTATAAAACCTCTACAAACTACAAAGTCATTGGGCAACACGATATCTTTTGGTAAAACTATTTTGTAGACGGTGTTTTACTTGTAAACAGATATCTGACCTCCTCACTACTAGGTAAATGTGACCGCTTAGTAAAATTGCTTGTCATATTTTCTGGCTTCGTACTACAAGTAACATCTGTCAAAGATATACGAACACCAACGCATTTACGTGGTTTCCGGGGCACGGGGGTGCAGTTTTCAAACCCACTATACTTACGCTCGACTTCTGATTTACTAATAGGGTACTAGGGTAGTCACAGCGATGTCTATTGACAACTTTGATCGAAACTAGAAAACGAAGTTTGGCATAACGCGTTGCAATAATTCTAACAGCTATCTCGTTATTTCCAGAGTGGCGTCGTTAACGGGATACGAACCCCAGGACCTGATAGAGAAGACCCTTTACCACTACATACACGGCACCGACGTCTTACATATGAGGCATTCGCATTGTACACGTGAGTATTGACAAAATTATACGTTTACTAATCCATACTTACTAATATATTTTTGTTTGTAAGTCTTTCACGGCAAAACGAGGCCACGAATTGGTGATTTTTTTAAGTGGATATAGTTGAAGGGTTTCAGAGTGTGATAGGCTACTTTTTGTCTCTTTCAGGAGGCATTCATGTTAGTGATTCTCGACCCGAATTAACATCAAAATGGGTAGTTTTTTTTATTAATCTTATTTATGCACAGGTATCGAAAAACGCGACTAGTCTGTAGCCATCTTATAACCCCGCGGTCTGACACACAATTTATTATGAAAGTTATTCCAAAAAACAGTTAAAAATAAATTACAAGTATTTTTGATTGATGGTTACGTATCGTAATTATATATGATTATTTACGAATTCTATAACGACCTCCTGAAAACTTAAGCAGTGTCAAATGCACCTTGAATATTTTTTTATTTAAAAAGAACTTTAAAGAATGTGCAAGCTTGACCATTATAATTATAAACTTAGCGCACCAGTACAATAAAGTTCCATTTTCCTATTACAGTATTAACAAAAGGCCAAGTGACATCTCGGTACTACCGCTTTCTGACCAAGAGCGGAGGCTGGGTGTGGATGCAGAGTTACGCCACCATCGTACACAACTCCAGGTCTTCAAGACCACACTGCATCGTCTCCGTTAATTATGTGCTCAGGTAATTAATAATAGCTACTTTACTTAACTAGGCTAGGTTGTGCTGAAGCGTGTTTTTAAATTAATTAATTACTAGCTTTTGCCCGCGACTTCGTCCGCGTGGAATAATAGTGCCCGTTCCCAGGGGATTTCCGAGATGAAAACTATCTTATGTCCTTTCTCGGGTCCCAAACTATATCTGTACCAAATTTCATTCAAATCGGTTCAGTGGTTTAGGCGTGAAGGAGAGACAGACAGACAGACCGACAGAAAGACAGACAGACAGAGTTACTTTCGCATTTATAATATTAGTACGGATAACCAAGATTTTGTTGTATTGTCTTTCTATTGTGTCTCAAAGGTTTTAATACTTAGAAACCGATAGACATTAAATAAGTAGATAGATTTTTATCTTTGTCACCAAAGCATTAGGTTCAGTTTTGATTGTGGAAATGTGACAGTATCGAATGAATGTGCTAGCATTAGTGCCACACAACAAAGTATTTCGAATCATGCGAAAAACACTATAAACTCTACGCATATAAATCCCTTGAAATACAAAACGATCTAACCCAGCGTTTTTCTTCCAGCGACATTGAAGAAAAGCACCTAATCCTAAACATCAGCCAAGGAGGTCCCAAGCACGTCAACAACGTGGACTGTCCCACGCCATCCCACGTCCCAACCACCACCACCTCGCCACAAATGCCCCACGTCAGACACACAGAGAAAATCTCAGCACAAGTCCCTGAAAGCGAGTATAGTGACTCTAGTGGGGGGTACGCGTACCCAGAGTACATCCCCGTCATCCCCCCTTACGAAGCACAAGAAGAATACCACCAACAGAACGGGTCCTACCAGGAAATTTTCTACGAAAACTATACAGACACGAATGAAATTCTACCAAATTATGTAAGCTACCCGCAAAGCCAACGCCCGTTTTCAGCCAGTTCTTCGTCTTGTAGCTCAATAGAAGGCTCAGAAATACCTAATCAGTATAATAATTATACGAATTTAATATCATTCTACGGTCATAACCAGAATCAAAATGGACGGCCGGTTGAAAATTTCTCGGGTAATTTTAGTAAGATTACACCAAGTCCCGCTGTACAAGAAGGAGGGTACACAAGTGTTATTGTCGATAATACCCAACAGTTCCACCATCACGGCGGAGGGGTCAACGAGTTTGTTCATTGACAGACGCCTAAAGTGACAGTGTAAATAATTAAAAACTATAATAAGTATATTTCGACAATATTCTTTAGGTTTGCGACTCAAAAATATGCGTGCCACGTTTTATATCGTATCTTTTAATATTAAATATGAAAATATCATTTGCATTGAGAATTACGAATTTTTCAAAATATTATTTGTAATCTCTAATCTCTTGAAATCTTTGAGTTGCCTTTTCCATTTTTAACCAAAATGGGTTTTAACACTTTTTTATTAAGACTGCGTTTTCATTAATTCATGAGTGATCGAATTCTTGTTATAGTCATAGAATAACGTCAAAAACCGTTATTGGTCAAATAACGGTTACCGATAACCGTTACTGTATAGTGTATCGATACAGAAATAAAATAAGCGATTGTAATATATTGTAAATAAAAATAAACTAGCTTTAAGAGTGATTATAGTAAGATATTATTATTATAAAAATATTTATATATATATATATATATATATATATATATATATATATATATATATAATTTTCATAATGAAAAAGATTGACAAGATAAATTACAATTGTTTTCCACGATTGCATATTGGTTTTCTTTTTTATTTTCTCCCGCTGGCTGTGGGAGATTTTTTTCATTAATTGTTATTTCGATTCATAAAAATATACCTATCCAAGTACTTATTTTAATTCAAAATAAAATAATAATCACCCAAATTATTCAAATGAACAACTAAACAGACAAAACGAATACTTATTTTCCTTAGGCGTGGCAGCCATTGTTCCCGCCTTTTTAGCTACGCCCCATATGACGCATTAGACTTCATCAGTTTATCTTTATGATAGCGTTCAACCAATGGAACTTCGAATATTACGAAAGACTCTTTGACTATGAATATTTAAACCTTAGCTTGTTTTGTATTCTAGCAGATAGTAATCAAGAAACAACAATATAAAGACATAATGTAAAATACTTTTATTTTATTTTACAAGCTAGTTTTGTCCTTTTCATGTGTCACTACAGAAAAAAGACAACAGACAACTATTTATACTAACGGTCAAAAATTTTAAATTGATATGTTTTTTTTTTGTCTGACAAAGTTTTTTTTTTATTTGAAATGTATTGTATTCGATATGGAACAACTCCTCATGTCGCGGCGTTGGTGTATATCAGAGAATAGACAATAATAGCAAGTAGTTCTTATTTATCTCATTATATTTTATGGTATATCTACTCTTTCCTGTTTTTAAGGCATAAATCATGTACCCGTACGTATAAAATCTTTTTAATACCCATTCAAATCATTAAATCTTTCAGTGGTGGAAAAATTAAATAATCCGACCAACAATTCAATAATTATCTCCCAATAGTTCACTGAACTTACATTTCGATCGTTTGTTTAGAAAGTATTAAAAAATATAATTCAAGTTTATATCCATAATCGCCACAAGTAGATGCTTCAAAATATAGGAGAATTTGTGGTGGCTGAGTTGGTTTTGGCACAAGATCATCTTCAAAGTTTCAATAAAAATATGAAAACAATAGTAAAAAAAATATCATATTTATTACCTTATTATACTTTTTAGGGAATGGGCATAACTTCTCTATGAAATACGAAGGAAAGAGTAGCAAACGAGGCTTTTTTTGATGTTAACTGCAATCGTAACAATAAAAAAATGTAAAAAGACTTCGTGAATTAAGTGCCATTTTAATGGAGTCTACTAGTCTATAAATGTACATAATATTAATAGGTATAATATTAATTCGTAATAAAACGCTATAACTTGTCGAGCTAAAAGAAAAAACGTTTTTACCGGATATAATAACGTAACCGTTTTGCGTAACGTTTGCAGTACCGGTATCTTTTCACCGAGTTGGTTTTTTAAACCTTGTAGGTATTCTATTTTCTTAAATTAAAAATAACGACAGTTTCTGTGTGTAATGGACCTCCGATAATATTTATAATGAACTTCGGTTATCGTGAAATAACAGAGCTTAATGAGCAAAC
The DNA here is from genome assembly GCA_033675125.1 of Athetis lepigone. Lineage (NCBI taxonomy): Eukaryota > Metazoa > Arthropoda > Insecta > Lepidoptera > Noctuidae > Athetis > Athetis lepigone. The sequence continues at coordinate 7,071,654 of CM066220.1, read as the reverse complement.
ATTGAAATATTGAATCGACATTTAATCTGAGTTTTCAAATAGCATAATAAATTGTGAATTATCTCCATCTTTTGTAACGTAAAACATATAGTTTGCAGTTACTATTTATTTAGTACTATTAAAATAAGGTAAATTCGTTTTAAATATATGTTCAACTGGTTTGAAATTATTATTTACTAGCTTCTGCCCGCGGCGTTAGAAAGAGACAAAAAGTAGCCTATGTTACTCTCCATCCCTTCAACTATCTCCACTTAAAAAATCACGTCAATCCGTCGCTCCGTTTTGCCGTGAAAGAAAGACAAACAGACAGACAGACAGACAGACACACTTTCCCATTTATAATATTAGTATGGATACTTCAATAAGGTTCCAAAAGACCGCATGAAAAAACGAAGTAGATAGAGGACGTAAACGCGCCCGTTTTATTTCCTTTTGAAGTATTATTCCGATGATCACAACATTCATTACCTACTGAAAAATACTTGCTGGTAAATAACTTGAGCATTTGCATAAAAGAATAGGTACTAATATAATTATTAGGCATTTTATGTCTTACAAACAACTCAACAGTCACAACAAGAACAACCGAATAAATTAAAGTTCTGAATAAAATAAAATTCTTATTAAAATCTTCGGCACAAAATAAAAAAGTAATAATCTGGCAATTTTGTTATTTTTTTGTTGTATTACATAATCGTCTTATTTTTTAAGTTCTAAAATGTGAAGTAATAATATAAGTAACTAGGTGCGATTTCAAATAAAAATTCGGCCATTTGCAATTAGTTCCCTTGTTTTTTTTTTTTCAATTGTTCTTATTGTCGTAGCACAAAATACTAATTCACAAACATGTCCAACAACACACGCGGCCGTGAACCGATTCTAGGTCCCCAGGATAAGTCCTGGAACCAAGACTTTCTGCAAACGTATGCAGTGTTGTACTTTTCAGGCACTAGCACTCCTTTATGTTAGAGTGACAAAGAAATAGAGTCTTGGTTTTACTTTTTCTCCTAGTTACGACAAATTGAAAAATAAGGCACCGTGCGGTGCTTGGCGCCAAATGTATAATAAAAACTAAAAAAACGGCAGCAAGTCCACAGACTAGACCATACTTTTTTTTGCGTCAGACTGTTGAGTGCTATTCTGCCTAATAGACGACAATGGTGCCGATTCTCTTGTGCACAAACTATCGTAAATTTAAGTTAAGTGCATCTTTCTCTTTCCATTTCTTAAAGAAAAGGACAGAAGATACATTTTAGTTTAATCCTGTCAAATTAGACAGCGCCTGATGACAATTGACGTATATTTAGACGCAATGTTTTCAAATTGCTTCTAAATTATCTATGGAGTGTCTAAATTTGACAGGACTTAACTAATATTTGATCTTCTGTCCTTTTCTTAATTAAACGGAAAGAGAAAGATGCATTTAACTTAAATTTACGATAGTTTGTGCACAAGAGAATCGGCACCACTGTTCTAGATATTTACAGGTTCAAGTACAATAGCGTCTAAAAATTACTTATGCAATAATTACAGAATGCCTGTCGATTCCTTTTATTTTGTAATATAAACCTTTTCAATCTACTTAATTTTAGTTTATAACAATTGTATAATAATTGTGTAACGCCTATCTAGTTCTTAGCTAAATATTTGGCGAGTAATGAACAAACAAATTGTGATATCCCAAACATATTACCTATTTATGATATATGAAATAAAGTGCATTGAATATTCGTATTTGTTTTGTTTTATTATTTAATAATACTTAAATCAACTTACTTCTGACCGAATTTTGGTTACGGCGGCCAATATAAATAAAGACTACCCGAGTACGCAACAAGAGAGATTAAATATTATTCCCTTTTCTCATAGTTCGATGACACAATCAGGGACAGATGTTGTATCTCCTCGACTCTGGGTTGACTGGTAGAGAATGTCTAAGGCATGTATGTACCTAGTACAATTGTGCACGAAGTCAAAATAAAAAAAAATAACTAGCAATTGTCTAAAGAATATAATAATTAAGATTTACTCAACTTTGCAATTACGCCAAAACCACTCGCAAAAGCCAACACAATGAAAAAAAAAGCCAAGAGTCGAAAATCAGCAATGAAATTTAATTTGATTGCGAACTAGCATGTAAAGTAAAAGCCTAGACTAGAACCAAAGAATTATCGTATCTATTATTAACTAAGTGGGTTGAGGAAATTACATACAAAATACCCACTCGGCTAGACTAAACACCGTCCTCAACACAGGTGAATACTATGAAGCTGATGTTAGAATCGTATTAATATAAGATTCAATTTTAGCAGTAAGGACTTAGTGGCGCGGGTCTGCGGACGGTGGACGATGGGTAGCTCGCCGCCCGGCTAGGACCAAGCCCGCGTCGACGGCTCACAGAGAAGTCAGCACGAGAAGGGGCCCAACATAGCCAACGCCCGGGGTTGCAGAATAGTTATAATAGTTACCGTGACCCCGGAACATAAAGGGCAACCGAAGGAACATGAGTGGGTTTTAGTCTGTAAAAGTCTGACACTAAAGACGGGAGAAGTCATTTGATGATTTCCCACTCACTCCCCAAAAAAAAAGGACTTAGTTCCTACCCTACAATCATTTATTTTTACTGGTCTTAAGACTCCTGCCATCTATTGTTGAATGGCAGAACTAAACATCGCAAAATTGTCGCCGAGCCTTTCGCTGTTGCTACTAACGCCATCTATTATCGAATAGCATTGCTGCGGGGATTACACAAACAAAAAAGAAATAATATCAAAAGTTAAAAACTGTTGGATAAGTGCGACGATTCTAAATTGTAAAAATAAGTTTGACTATTTTTGACTCCTTAAGACGTCACTGGATCGCGAGGGCCATAACCCCTCACGCCTCGGCCAGAATCTACGTTGATAAATGAATAATCGAAGAATTTGACCTATATGACCTTGCCTTGAAGGCTAGATAATGTCCTGGTAATCAGGCCTTTTAGATTATGGGATTCCATTTATGAAAAAAAATAGTTTTTCCATAAAAAGAACGGTAGCTTCCGTTGTTTGTTGTTATTTATTGCACCGACTTTTCTGTTCTTGAAGGAGGTTCTTTTTAAAAAAGAAAAGTTTTATCGTTTTTCTTTTATGAGCGATTTTTTGCTGAGAACCTACTGTTTCAAAAAAAATGAATTCGTTATGAATATAAAAACCGTTTATTTTTTAAAAGTCACTTATTACAATCACAGATTATTAAAATCGCTATACAAACGAAAACTTTTTTGGTATTATTTGTTTTCCAGTACCATTAATGGTTTGCGAATGTCAAATGCTGATATCAGGTCCTGGAAAGGAAACGGTAGGTATAAATAAAAGAAATGTGAAGAAATTTGGACTTTTTAGCCTTTTAACGATCAAGCGACTGTCAGCTGTCGGGGGCTGCTATTGGTGCTGATTCTCTTGTTCACAAACTTAACTAAATACTAAATTTAAGTTAAATGCATCTTTCTCTTTCCATTTCTTAAAGAAAAGGACAGAAGATACATTTTAGTTCAATCCTGTCAAATTAGACAGCGCCTGAAGTAAATTGAAGTATATTTAGACGCCATGTTTTTAAATCGCGTCTAAATTATCTATGGAATGTCTTTGACAGGACTTAATTAATATTTTATCTTCTGTCCTTTTCTTAATGAAATGGAAAGAGAAAGATGCACTTAACTTAAATTTACGTTAGTTTGTGAATAAGATAATCGGCAGAATTGTATCTATTGAATCACGTGAGTTTGAAGGTTTAAGGTCCAAATTCAAATATAAGGTATTTATTTCACTAAGACAGGCATTATTTTGCGAATGGGGTGTTTTACATCCATGGTCACAAGCAGACTCACAGGCAGACAGGCAGGTGTAACCCTGCCGAACCGTCAAGCATAAAACAAATAAAAAAGGTACGTGCGCGTTAAATCCCGTAAAACAGTAAAGTATTAATATGCAACGCGAAAGTTTAAAGTATAACCCTCATTAAGTTGCTTACTTAGTGTCGTCTTAGGCCCGGCGCCCACTATCGGCATCGGCACGGCTGAGGATTTTAGTTGATAAAATCATTATAGACATTAACTTCATGGCAATAAAGTAGAAATTTCCATGATATATGATTGTAGTAACAAAAATACCGCTTCAGTATGCTTGAGGCTACTGCATCGGCAATTTCTACTTTATTGCCATGAAGTTAATGTATAATGCTTTTTATTACCTAAAATCCTCAGTCGTGCCGATGCCGATAGTGGGCGCCGGGCCTTATGGTGATATTGCCAAACAAAATCTATAGAAGAGTCGCGTTTTGACAGCTCATAAAAAGTACGTCAATTGATATTGGTGTAAAATACCGTATTGTCAAAGAGTCGGTCGGTCAGTCAGAAAGGTGACGCTAGTTGTTCAAAAACGTAGGTATATCTCTATGAAAATCTCCAAGCTATACCTGCCATCGTTGCATATCTATAGAGACGATGAACTGCTTCTCATCGGACAAGTCTGCTCGCTCCTTCTGCGTCGAGGACATCGGCGTGATGAACGGTAAGCCGTGCTCGTCATCTGTAACAAAATCAAAGTCAAATCATTTATTTGTATTGAACCAAAAAAGGCACTTTGAAATAATTTTAACGAATTATTGCATTGTCATCGGTTCTTGAAACGCATGCAAAGTTTCAAGTTAATCAAACGTCTAGAACAGGCTGAAAATTAAGCTCAAAGATTCCGTTACATCCATACTATCCATACTAATATTATAAATGGGAAAGTGTGTCTGTCTGTCTGTCTGTCTTTCTTTCACGGCAAAACGGAGCGACGTATTGACGTGATTTTTTAAGTGGAGATAGTTAAAGGGATGGAGAGTAACATAGGCTACTTTTGTCTCTTTCTAACGCGAGCGAAGCCGCGGGCAAAAGCTAGTACATACATACAGCCCGAACTTATAAAAGCGTGTTAAAAAGCAACTTAAGCTTCCCAAGCTTTCTTTCTTACCCAAGGTGACGGAGATCAGTCCATCCCTGACGAGGAAGGACACGTGGTAGATGTTCTCCACACTCCGGCTGAAGCTGCCAGGGTCCAGGACCGCGTGGAAGTAGCTCAGCGGCTTCTGGTGCTGTTTGTACCACTTCTTCAGGAAGCTGTTCACTTTGGTCACCATTTGGGAGCCCTCTTCTTGTTTCTCTAGTCTGGAGAAGATACGGGTGTGATTATACTATTTCTTTAAATAGGGTAGACGACAAAAAATAGTAATTGTATTACAAGGGCGCAAAGTTATATTTTTACGGCGAGGGCGTTTTTTGAATCCAGAGCGAAGTGAGGGATTCTAGAGTAGAATCCCGAGCTCTGCGAGGGATTCTTAAATAGAATCCCGAACGTAGCGAGGGATTCAAAGTACGTCGCCCGAGCCAAAAATATATTTTGCGCCCGAGTGATACACTCTACTTTTCATCACCCCCTATGAGAAAATAAAAGGCGCTTCATACTTTATTGTAAAATTATTATTGTAGCTGCTATTATTATCATAGCTTGATAATGAAAATATGTGCAATAGAACTGCCAAAACCAAAAATATTAATAATTACTATTTATTGGAACAGAAAAGAGAAAGAAATATTTATGTGTCAAATAAAAGAAATGATGTATTATATAAATAATAAATATCTTAAGTATAGTGTTGTAATAGGTGGAGACTTAAATATCAATATTTTAGAGGGCAATTTAAAAAATAATTTATTTTTAGATTTCATGTTAGAACACAAATTTGTACAACATATAAAACAGCCTACACGTATTACTACATCTACATCTACATGCCTAGATTTAATATTTACAAATTTTAATTTAAATAATAACTACACTACTGTTGAAGAACTGGGTTTCTCGGACCACAGTGCCACAATACTACACATGACACTTCAAAACACAACTAGCAATAAACAAATAATACGGTACACAAAAAAAAGGCTATTTAATCAAGAGAATATCAAAAAATTTAAATTAGAAATAGGAAAATATAATTGGCAGGATATAATATCAGCTAATAAAAATATAGATGATAATAGGCAAGATGACAAAAAAAAAGTAATTAGTCCGTCAGTTAGATAATCAAAAAATTTGGGACACGTATTTTTTCTTTTTTTTCGTAAACAGAAAATGACTGGGGTGCATGGACAGAAAACCTCCTCGTGTGCCCGAGGGCTGGAGTTCGCTTATGGATCTGTCCGGGGCGAAGACCAGTCCGAGGGACGGTGCACCCCGGGAGGTGTGTAACGACTCGTCACGGTACGTTGTGCCTGTGGGGTCTCGTTGCACACTTTCGAATATTCTGTCGCGGAGGACTCCACCACCTGTCCCTCTGAGTAGCAGAGGGCAGTGTGTGTTGGAGTCGGGGAACGGGCTCTGCGTGCACTCACCCTGCCGCAGAGCAGGCAGCTGGGGGTCGTCACCCCTAGCTGCCCCCGTTGATCTCGTAGCCCCGAAGACTGTTACGGTCACGTCTCTGACTTTCGACGGGGGTCGAGGGCCTTGGCTTAACCGCCCGGGCCGCGAGGAAGACAACCTCTATAAAAAATTACCTCTAATACCAAGTTCTGGTGCGTGGCGAAGGTACGAATGGCTGAGGAGTAGTGTCATCTATTTATGGATGGCACATCAGTCTCTAGCGCACCCCCAGCCAGGGAACCGGTGGACCCTCTGGTTGGGTTATAAATGTACACTTGCCCAGGTACAGGGGGTTATCCTGGGTGTACTTCCTAAATCCCCCATACTCGTGGGATCTACTATGGCAAACACAAATAATTTTTTTAAAGAGAAGAGGAAGGGAGAACCGCGGTCGGAGACCGACGCGGCGATGAACTTGAGCTCGAGAAGCTCAAGCTCGGAGGGATCGAGCTCTGGTAGCTCGATCCGTGGTAAGCGGAACCGCAGCCGGAAGCGGACGATGTCGGAGGGCGCCTCGTCGTCCTCCGACAGCGAAGCGGCGGCACCGGCCCCCAAAATCCCCACCAGCAGGCGGGGTGCGGGCCGTGTTGGAGGAGGAGGGCGCAAGCTCCCCGCGCAGGAGGCAGCTCGGCGAGCCGAAAGGCTCGCCGCGGAGGGGCGTCACCCCGGAGCGGCTTCCGCGCAGGCTCAGGGCGCATCCACCGCCGCGGGGAGCCCCAGCCCGGAGCGAGTGGTAGGATTGGCGGAGGTAGTGACATCGGCGTTGGTGTCCGTGGCCCTTAAGAAGAAGAAGGGCTCCAAGGACCGGGCCATCGCCGATGCCACTGCCAAGATCTTGGCAGCGGCGAATGCGGAGGCGTCGACGTCGTCGGGACAGGAGATGGCCGCTATGCGGGCCGCCATCGAGGCTCTCCAGGAGGAGAACAGGAAGTTGCACGCGGAACTGGCCAGGCTCCGAGGAGATGTACCTCCCACAGGTCAGGCCAACAATCCTGACCGGGAACTGCTCCAGAGCCTGGTGCAGAGCATGGCGGACTTCCAGCGCCGGTTTTCGGTGCTGGAAGGGAGAGTTCTCCGGCCCCCACTCGCGGCCGGTCGCCCGGTCCCGGCGGCAACAACGGCACGGCCAGCGGCGTCTTTTGCCGCTGTGGCCGCGACTCCTGCGGCGGGCACGTCGGGGCGGCGTGTCGCCGCGCCGGAGCAGGCAAGAGGCAAGGCCGCAACGCCCAGTAAGGGCAAGGCGGCGAAGCCCAAAACGGTGGGGACACCCGCAGCGAGTGCAGCTGCACAGCGTGCCCCACCGCCGCCCCCTCCCTCGTCGGCTGCCGAGCCTCCGGCCGACGCCGGCCGCTGGCAAGTGGCCGGGGAGCAAAAGAAGGCGGCCATGGCGGCCAGGGCCGCGAGGAAGCGGCAAAGGCAGAAGGAGCGCCGCAAGGCTAATAGCCTTGCGGCCAGGCTCCGCACTCCAAAGACTGCAGCGGTGGTAATCACCCTGCAGCCGGAGGCGGAGCAAAAAGGGATTACGTACGGGGCGGTACTGACCAAAGCGAAAGCGGCGGTCAACTTGGCCGAGATCGGCGTGACGGAGGGAGTGCGGCTGCGGGTGACGGCTACCGGAGCCCGCATGCTGGAAGTCCCTGGGGCTGCCAGCGGCCCCGTCGCCGATGCTCTGGCCGAAAAGTTGAGGGCGTCGCTTTCTGCCGAGGAGGTACGAGTCTCCAGGCCTACCATGCGCATTGACATGCGCATCACAGGCCTGGACGACTCTGTCACGGGGGAGGAGTTGGTGGCCGCCGTCGCCAAAGCGGGGGGGTGTCCCGCTGGCGACGTGCGCGTAGGCACCATCCGCCCTGACCGCTCCGGGACTGGAGCGGTCACCGTGAGCTGCCCCGTTCCGGCGGCCAAAACCATTGCGGGGGAGGGCCGCAGCAGCGGTAGGTTACTGGTGGGAGGCTGGGCTTCGGCGCAGGTGAAGCTGCTGGAGCCCAGGCCTCTGAGGTGTTACAGATGCCAAGTCGGACACCATGTCGGTGTCCGCTGCACCTCGGAGGTGGACCGCAGCGCCGATTGCTTCCGCTGCGGTCAGCCCGGTCACAAGGCCGGCTCGTGTACCGCCGCGCCGCACTGTTCCATATGTGCGGCGGCTGGCAAGCCGGCCGATCACCGGGCTGGGGGCAAGGCTTGCGCCCCACCCGCCAGGACCAGGGGTAAGGGCAGGAAGCCCTCTGCCGCCGCTCCAGCTGTTGCCCCCGCTGCTGCCCCCGCTGCTGCCGCCGCTCCCACGGCTGCCGCTGCTCCCGCCGTCCCCGCCGCTGCCGCGTCTGTCGCTGCAGCCGCGACTACTGAGGCCGCAATGGAGTGCCAATAATGGCCCCATTGCGCCTCGTACAGGCGAACATCAACCACTGCGCCGCCGCTCAGGATCTGTTGCTCCAGAGCATGGCGCAGTGGTCGATCAACATCGCCGTGGTCTCCGAGCCGTACTTTGTCCCGCCCAGGGATTCTTGGGTGGAGGACCTGAGCGGCTCGGTGACCATCATCTCGTCGGCCGCCGCCGGTACCCCAGCCCTCGAAGGCGTCAAGAGGGCACAGGGGTGCGTTGCAGCACGGTTCGGGGAGATTGCCGTGGTAGGCGTCTATCTCTCCCCGAGCCGATCCCTCGTCGAACTCCACAACTCCCTTATGGAGCTGAGCGTCGTCGTCGCCGGGTTCCGAACCCTCCCCGTGCTCGTTCTCGGGGACTTCAATGCCAAGAACTTGGCTTGGGGCTCCCGATATACTGATGCACGGGGCAGAATGGTGGAAAACTGGGCCCTAGAGGCGGGCCTAGTCGTGCTGAACCAGGGTTCCGTCCCCACGTGTGTGCGGATGCGGGGTGAGTCGGTGGTGGACATCTCGTTCGCCAGCCCCACTCTGTCACCGCGTGTCGTTGACTGGCGCGTAATGGAGGAGGTGGAGACGTTCTCCGACCACCGGTACATCCGGTTTGACGTCTCCGCCCAGACCTCCGCTGCGCCGGTCCGACGGACCCCAAGCGGTCCGCGTTGGGCGCTGAAGCAGCTGGACCGGGAGCTTCTCCTGGAAGCCTCGATAGTGCAGGCCTGGGTGTCATCACCGGACAGGCCTGCCGACATCAATGCCGAGGCTGGGTGGTTCCAGGAGGCCATGTCCGAGATTTGTGACATGGCAATGCCCCGGGTTCAGCCTGGAAGGGGTCAGCGCCAGGTGTACTGGTGGTCGCCGCAAATCGCGTCCCTACGCGAGGCGTGCGTGGCTGCGCGACACCCGTACACCAGACACCGCAGGCTCCGTATCCGCCCTGTGGATGCGGATGCCATTGAGGCGGAGCTGTACGAGGGGTACAGAGCGGCGAAGGAAGCCCTCCGACTGGAGATATTGCGGGCCAAAGCTTCGGCCCGCCAAGAGACGCTGGGGACTCTGAACCGAGATCCGTGGGGGCGCCCCTACTTGGCGGTGCGGGGCAAGCTCCGCACCGCGGGCCCCCCGCTGACGCAGAGTCTCCGGCCCCAGATAGTGGAGGGCGTGGTGAACGCTCTGTTCCCTTCGCGGGGGGAGTTTTCTCCCCCGCTCATGGCTCCGCCACCGGCGGTGTCCGATGCGGACCGCGACGGCGACGACGACGACGTTCCAGAGGTGACCGAGGTAGAACTGGGAGTGGCGGTGCTAAGGCTTAGGGCCAAGAACACCGCCCCAGGACCCGACGGCCTACCAGGGAAGGCCTGGGTCCTGGCCTTAGGGGCTCTCGGGCCTCGACTAAGGGGGCTCTTTAGCGCATGCTTGGAGGAGGGCCAGTTCCCACTTCGTTGGAAGACCGGGAAACTGGTCCTCATACCGAAGCCGGGGCGTCCTGCGGACTCTCCGTCCGCGTACCGGCCCATCGTTTTGCTCGACGAGGCGGCAAAGCTCTTGGAGAGAGTGATTGCGAGCCGCCTCGTCGAGCGGCTGATGCGGGTGGGGCCGGATCTGGCGGACGGTCAGTACGGCTTCCGCAGAGGACGCTCCACGGTGGACGCCATCATGCGCGTACGGGCCCTCACGACAGGGGATGCGGTAGCACAAGGCAGGGTCGTCTTGGCGGTGTCTCTCGACATCGCCAACGCCTTCAATACCCTGCCTTGGGGGTGCATAGGGGCGGCACTCCGGTATCACCGGATGCCTGCCTACCTCTGTCGTGTGGTCGAGGCCTATCTGACGGACAGGGCCGTCATCTACCCCGGTCACGAGGGAGTGTGGAGTCGACGAGGGATGTCGTGCGGTGTTCCACAGGGATCGGTCTTGGGGCCGCTTCTGTGGGACATCGGGTACGACTGGGTGCTGCGCGCCGACCTTCCCGAAGGCGTCAGCGTAGTGTGCTACGCTGACGACACGCTAGTCCTAGCGCAGGGACGGTCGTTCCAGGCGGCGGCCGACTTGATGTCGAGTGGTGTTGCGACAGTCGTGGACAGGATCCGGCAACTGGGACTTGAGGTGGCCCTGCACAAGTCCGAGACCATGTGTTTTCATGGCCCTCGGCACCGGCCACCTCCGGGGTCTCAGATAACGGTAGGAGGGGTTCACATCGGTGTCGAGTCGACGATAAAGTACCTGGGACTTGTCCTCGACAACCGATGGAACTTTACGGAGCACTTCCGACGTTTGGGCCCCAAACTGGCGAAGGCCGGAGCTGCCCTCAAGCGGCTCCTGCCCAATCTCGGTGGCCCAAACGCCTCCTGCCGGAGGCTCTACACGGGGATCGTGCGGTCCATGGCCCTCTACGGGGCTCCGGTCTGGGCGCCCAATCTAGCCGCGGCTCCGGCCCGACTTCTGAGGGCGTCCCAGAGGGTCATGGCCATTCGCATGGTGCGGGGATACCGCACGGTCTCCTGTGAGGCAGCATGCCTCCTTGCCGGCGTCCCGCCGTGGGATCTGGAGGCAACAGTCCTTGCACACACGTACGAGTGGCGCGTGGAAGTGCAACGCCGGGGTGAAGTCCCGATGCCGCGGGTTATCGCGGCACGGCTCACGGAGCTCCGGCGAGATCTCATGGCGGAATGGAGACAACGACTGTCGCAACCTAGTGCTGGGCACGCCGTTATAGCGGCGGTAAGACCCCTCTTTGAGGAGTGGCTGGAGAGGCGTCATGGCACTCTCACGTTTCGCTTGACACAGGTCCTCACCGGACATGGTCAGTTCGGGAGGTTCCTGTGTCGGATTCGGGCGGAAGCGACGCCTGGGTGTCACCACTGCAGCAACGGTCGCCTGGAGGACACGGTCGAGCACACAGTTGAGGTGTGCCGCGCATGGGCGGAGCATCGACGTGTCCTCGTAGAGGCGATCGGCGGCGGTGACCTCTCGCGCCCGGCGCTGGTTCAGGCCATGCTTCGGGGCGAGACGGAATGGGATGCCGTCGCCTCCTTCTGCGAAGCAGTTATGCTAGTGAAGGAAGCGGCGGCGCGCGAGAGGCAACGACGAGCCTCTCGCCCCGGACTAAGACCCAGGCGAAGACGTCGAGAGTCGCAAGACGACTACCGGCCACCGTAGGCGCGGTTCTGTGGATGGCGAGCGATGGGTAGCTCGCCGCCCGGCTAGGACCAGGACCGCGTAGACGGCGCGTTAGTGTTCCACGCGCGCCTCAAAGAGAAGGAGTCAGCACAGGAAGGGGCCCAACAGGGCCAACGCCTGCCGGGGTTGCGGAATGTTTATAGTGGTTACCGTGACCCTGGAACATAAAGGGCAATCGAAGGAACATGAGTGGGTTTTAGTCAGTAAGAGTCTGACACGCCCTCCCGTCGCACCCAGGACGGGAGCAGTCATTGGATGATTTCCCACTCACCAAAAAAAAAAAAAAAAAAAAAAAATACAATGCGTTGAAGTTTCGTGAAACGTCACGCCTCAGTATAATTTTTACTGAGGAGTGACGTCACAAGCCCCCTCTCCGGAACTTTGATGCTCTTTATCTTTGTATTATGTTATTAATTTGATCAAGCAAAAAATATGTGTCCAGTATTTTTGGACTGTCTAACAGACGGACTAAACAGAATGTCATTCTTTTGATGTAGTCAACATCCCTATTACACTGATTTTAAAAACATCTTACAAAACACTTTGAATTCATGTATCCCTGTACAAAAAATTAAATTAAAATCAAAATTTAAAAAATATTGGCTTACAAGAGGCATTAAATTAGCTTGTAAAAATAAAAGACTCCTAAAGATCCTAACACAAAAAACAAACGAACCCATTTTGATACGGTACTACAAACAGTGCGAAAAAATCAGTAAATACAGCAAAATAAATACAATATACTAGCGGACCCAACAGACATTGTCCTGCATATGTAGATCGATTTCTCGTCCCCGAAAACCCCCACATATCAAATTTCAGCGAAATCGTTAGGGCCGTTTTCGAGATCACATGCTTTTTCAAGCAATCAGCGCCATCTGCCGGGTTGATTTGTGAATCTAAACCATTCCCAGATCCCCTTGAACACACACAAAAAATTTCATCAAAATCGGTCCAGTCGTTTTGGAGGAGTTCAATGACATACACACTCACAGAAGAATTATATATATAAAGATAAACAAAATAAACAAATCATCAAATAAAGTAAAAACAATGTGGAGCATAATAAATGAAAGAACAAACAAAATTGTAAAAAGAGAAAAATATAATTTGAAATTAAATGTAAATAATGATATAGTTACTGAACCAAAGCACATAGCAAACATTTTTAATGACTATTTTGCCTCTATCGGAGAAAAAACTACTGTTACTGGTACCGAACCAAAGGGAGCTCCTGTGGTCCATTTAACAGAAAATAGCATGTTTCTCAGCCCAGTCGATGGATATGAAGTAAACCGTATAATTAAAAACTTGCGAAACAAAAAAAGTTTTGGCATTGACGAACTGCCTCCATTCCTCCTTAAATATTGTGCAGATGAACTTACATTACCGTTTTACTTATTGATCAACCAGTCATTTGAAGAAGGAACTTTCCCTAAACAACTTAAAATAGCTCTAATAAAACCTATCCATAAGAAAAGTGCAAAAACAGACCCCAGTAACTACCGCCCCATTGCGTTACTACCAACGGCGTCTAAAATATTTGAGAAGGCGATGTGCAACCGTGTATACTCGTTTTGTGAAAAATTCAAAATATTAGACGACTGTCAAAATGGTTTCCGCAGAAATAGATCCACAACTTTAGCAGTGTATAAATATATACAAGAAGCCTTAAATATTATAAATAATAAAAAGTACGCTATAGGTGTACTATTGGATATGACCAAAGCCTATGATAAGGTGCAATTTGGAATTCTTTTAAATAAATTACATGGGATCGGAATTCGGGGAAACGCTTATAAATGGTTTGAATCATACCTTAAAGATAGAGAACAGATTGTAGAGATAGAATATTTCAATTCAAAAACCAAAGAAATATTACAGATAAGATCCAATAGAAAAGGTATAAATGCGTCAATCCCTCAAGGGAGCGTCATAGGGTGCCTCTTGTTCCTCATTTATATAAACGACCTTCCTAAAACAATAAACGGACCGTGTGTGCTATTCGCAGACGACGTCTCTATACTCACCTTTTGCCAAATTAATGAAAATATAAATGAAAAACTCGATCACCTCCTTTCAACAGCGATCAATTGGATGGATAACCATAATCTGGAAATAAATTTTACTAAAACCAAAATAATCACCTTTCACCCGTATCAAAAAGTCCCAATAAATATTAGCTACAGTTACAATAACACGAAATTAGAACAGGTTAACGATTTCACTCTCTTAGGATTGTCAATAGATAGACACGTCAACTGGAAATCTCACATCCAAAAAATTAGGGCAAAATTATCAAAATTCTCCTACGCCTTACGCGAAATTAAAAAAACCACCACCTTACAAACGGCTCTCGTCACCTATTATGCATATGCCCAAGCGTGGCTGAGCAACGGCATCATATTATGGGGGAACAGCACCGACTCACACACCATATTTACTCTACAAAAGAAACTGATCCGTATAATAACCAATATTGACCAAACAGACAGTTGTAAACCACAATTTCAAAAACACAACATACTTACATTACCCTGTTTGTACATTCTAGAAATTTGCAAATTCGTACGAAAATACCCAGAATTGTATACCACCCGCGAAGATATCTATATAAATAAAAATGAATTGATGTTCGTTAGTCTGATTAAAACTCGAGAACGGCTGGGCCGATTGAGCTGATTTTGGGTTTAAAATGTTTGTCGTAGTCCAGGGTAGGTCTAAACGGTGAGAAAATATGGAAAAATTGCGAGAAAGATAGAGTAAAACAACAATTTCATTATTCAATATAAAAGTTTAAAAGTACCCGCAAATCAAGTGTCAAATTCAAGTGTGACAATTACAACCATAGAGGTTACAACCCGTCAACCTGACACAAGTAATGTTTAATTGTTTTCAAAAGACGCAAAGGAATCATTTTCATAAAATTAAATCCAAATCATGCAGATAATTATAGATGTACCAGTAACTCATGACAAAAAGAAAAGTAAAACAAATATTGATTTTTTTACGTTTGTTTGTTTACATATTCTGTTATTTTCAAGAATTTTTAAGTAAAAGTGAAAGAATGACTACGAAATCACCGCGGTCACAATCCAGAAGCACTGTTTATAACGTCTACCGATAAATCTGTAAAGAAGAGGGTGTAGCTTACACGCAATTTCGATTTTAGACCGTGTGCCTCGCCAAGGTTGATACTTTGTTTCATATCCATATGAGATTAACATTTGTATAATATTAGGTACGTAACATACAACTTTGGCTTATTAGCAGGGGTGTGTAATAGTGCTACACGACGAATTATTGCAGAAGGCAGATGAAGAAGTCAGTAGCCTTGGTGTCAGATTCACATGAGCCGCCTAAAGACGTTTAACTTGCCTTATGTGACGATCACTACCATAGTCATAATCTTGACAAAGTACAGAATCATTTTTTTTTAACGGGCAATAAGGTTGAATTAAAGTTTGCAATGCCCCAACCAAACTGGGATACTAATCACAAAGCGAAATACCTACCATTTCTTTCATCATTGTTGTGTAAATAAAGTACTTATATTATAATGATTGGGTTTATCTTAATTTATTTTATACTAGCTTTTGCCCGCGACTTTGTTCCCATTCCCGGGGGATTTCCGGGAGGAACACCTATGTTCTTTCTCGGGTCCCAGACTATATTTGTACCAAATTTTATTCAAATCGGTTCAGTGGCTTAGGCGTGAAGAAGAGACAGACAGACAGAGTTATTATTGCATTTATAATTTTAAAATGGATTAACCAGATATATATCTCGATATATCTCACTCTCTTTTAAAAAATATCTTTATTTGGTCACTCATGGCTAGGGGCTAAAATTAGTACCTAAAGCCTTTTTAGCTTTACCCAGAGTAGGCCGCAAGTAGGTCCCAATCATCTCATCAGCTAATAGAAAAATACAACTAATCAAACGTCACTGTTAAATAAACAGCACAAATTATCGCCTGTCTTATTCTGATATATTTTATAACCTATATTTCTGTAAAGTTTTATCAAAATCTGTTCAGTCGTTTTTGCGTGAAAGAGTAACAAACAAAAATACAAAAAAATCCTCTTTATTTATAATATTAGTATTGCTATAAACATTTTAATCCTTTTCCCCAGTGTTGCTGTCATCATATTTTATTTACCATTTTTGTCATCAGTACACCTATTATAGTTGGTTTTATGGGTAAAAAAAATATCTAGATTTAAAATATTTATTTATTAAATAATGGTGCTTTTAATATTTTTTTTTTGTTTCTGTATGGCCATCCTGGACAATTTTCCCTACCAGAAAAACCGCACATGATAGTTGTTCAATAACAAAATTATTATAAGCCCATTCCATAACATGTCCTTTCAACAATCTTTTCGTCAAAAGTTAGGGGACAGTGACAATGACAGTATTGCCAGATTACTAAACAACTATTAGGCCGCCCCTAAACACGTCAATCCAGATTGTGATAATGTGGCGAAATCGATACAAATCTTTTATGAAAAAAGGTGATATAGTTTAAATAAAGTTTACATTGATAGGTAAGTGATACGAAGTTCACCGGGTCATCTAGTTCAAAATAAATATAGCTTTCGACACAAAAACAGATTGAATTTACCTACATCTCGACTAAAAATACACTCTTCCGGTCCGTTAGTTAGCTCTATAAAAATTTACAATAAATTACCAAAAATTATAAAAGACGAACCTAAAACTACAATATTTTTAAGCAAATTGAGAATCTTTCTAAATTCTAAATGCTATTACACAATAAAAGAATATATGGACGACAAAACAATATCATAAAATAAAACAACATAAACACACACACGCATCACACATACATACCTACACATACGCACACACACAATAACCTTGCACTAATAGATATATGTATAAGTAATATTGAAATTGTTTATGTAGATATGAGTAAGTAGTAATAGTATTTATTAAATTGTATAAGTTAGTTAATTAAGCAGCCCTCTTCATCTTTTAATTATTGCTGTGCCCTACAGGGTCCATATTGAAACAAATTGTTTATCATCTACCAACTTGATGTACCTAACATATGGATGCAATAAAGATATTGAGTATTGAGTATTAATAATAGCAGCTACATTAATAATTTGCTGCAAAACAATCCGTGACAATTTTCACGAGAACTCGTTTGCGTTTGCGCGTTTTAATTCTATTTAAGTTTTTTTTATTCAGCCGCGGCGTGACTATGGTATTGGCCGTCGTACAGCCATTCATTATTTGCGTTCGATTCTTTGGCGCTGAGCATTAAGACGTTCCAAATTCAAAAAGTTTTTAGGCGCACTTATAACAGGGCGTAAAACATGTAAAGACGCTCCAAATTCAAAAAGTGCGATTAAAAGTTACTTTTAGGCGCACTTTTTGAATTTGGAGCGTCATTATTGCCCTTTCTTATAGGAAACACCAACTTTGGGCGTACTTAAAGGGGAACAAAGTCGTCTTTTTCGAATAGGTGGGCTGAAAAAATATTTGATCGGTCAGTTAGGGTCGGGTAAAAAAATACGTGTCCAAAATTTTTTGGTAACCTAAGGGATCAACACACACCGAAAGAGCGGCGAAGGGTAGCGAAGCGGAACGCAGTTTCAGTGTCATATGAGTTTTAACTTTATTTTCATAACTATAGTTCTCGAACGAGTCGCTCGGATGCCCGCGACGACGCCGCGGGAATTCCGGCGAATTTCATAAACGGAGCGCGGGACTCCGCGCTTCGCTGCCCTTCGCCGCTCTTTCGGTGTGAGTTGACCCTTAGGTTACCAAAAAATTTTGGACACGTATTTTTTTCTTTTTAACGAAAAAATGACGACCGTACAATGCGCTAAAGTTTCGCGTGACGCCTGCCGGGGTTGCGGAATGTTTATAATAGTTCCCGTTACCCCGGAACATAAGGGGCAACCGAAGGAACATGAGTGGGTTTTAGTCAGTAAAAGTCTGACACGCCCTCCCACCGCCTTTACGGCGGGAGAAGTCATTTGATGATTTCCCACTTCCCAAAAAAAAAAAAAATTCGCGTGACGTCACGATTAAGTAATGTCGCGAAAAAAACTGCTCAGTACATTAGACAAACATAAATGTACTGAACAGCTGATATTTTTTCGCGATTTCTGGTTTGTTCTATAGTGAAAGTTGTTGGTCATCATGATCACAAACACGGGTTCAATGCCCGAATACTGAAACGTCACTAAGTTTAAGACTCTCTTAAATCTGTTGCTGTCCTTACTTTATCCCTTAAAGTGACAAAGACAGCAACTGATTTAAGAGTGTCTAAAAGTGACGTTTCAGTGTTCGGCTATATAAGCCCCGCAAGTTGATATTGCGATTGGCGGCCATCTTGGTGAAGTGGTCGACGTCGCATCGTCATACTACCGTTCGCAAAAAAAATTATTAACCGTGCCTTAAAAAGTGCTTCGGACACTACAGAGGATATTTACATGTCGAAGAAATTATATATTTTAAGACCAAAAATCCTTATCGATTGTATCACACATGTTTAATGCAAATAAATTTACTTTACTTTACTTTAAGAAAATGCCTAAGGCATTAAGTCCGCCTTTGTACTGTTAAACACAAATTGTTAAAAGAATAAAGTTTTATTCAAATTGCAAACATAAAAAACAAAAGAGGAATGATTCCCGCGAGAAGCTAATGTCAAAGTGAAAAAAGTAGGGTTGTGCCCCATTTTGCCGGTAACGTACTGATGTCCAATTTCCGACTGATATTCTCAGTCTAACAGTACAGTGTTTATTTGTGCATAAAGTTTTAATAAATAATAAATAAATAAACTCATAACTCTAACTTATGTACTTTTTCTTAAATTTTATTTTTTTTGCTATCTGTACTTTTTGCGACGGATGACGTCACGCAGCTGTTATTATGACAAGGTTCCATCGCCATATCAACTTGCGGGGCTTATACGTATCGTACACTAATTGCAAGTCACCCTAAAACACGTATGTGAAGAGACACTAACTTGTCAACCTTCTCCGGCTCCTTGAGCTGTGCCTGCTGCTGCCGCTCGACCTGCCTGCGCACACGCGTAGGGCGCTGCGGCACCGGCGCGAACGTACCGAACACGTGGCCCACCGCCGGCACCTCGCTCGGGAACGGGAAGTGCCAGGAGTCGGGGTTCTCGGCCTAGGAACACACGTAATTGGGACAACACATCAATCCCTCGAACATGATTTGAGACACAATGAAAGACAATGGTGCCAATTCTCTTATTCACAAACTAACGTAAATTTAAGTGCATCTTTCTCTTTCCATTTGATTAAGAAAAGGACAGAAGATAAAATATTAGTTAAGTCCTGTCAAATTTAGAAACTCCATAGATAATTTAGACGCGATTTAAAAACATGGCGTCTAAATATACGTTAATTTTCTTCAGGTGCTGTCTAATTTGACAGGATTAAACTAAAATGTATCTACTGTCCTTTTCTTTAAGAAATGGAAAGAGAAAGATGCATTTAACTGAAACTTTAGTTAAGTTTGTGAACAAGAGAATCAGCACCATTAGCAGCCCGACAGCTGTCGGTTGGTCGTCGAAAGGTTAAAGTGGATGTTCAAGGTAGCCCGCAAAATTAAAATTTTTGAACGTTTTTTGCAATTTGCAGCTGTTACGGGGTGTGTGTTGATATAGAATGATTTGCGACTGTAAAAGGCCGTTAGTTACAGAATTATAATCATTTAAATAATCAAAACATATAACTCGACTGATTGCCTATTTCATGAAAAAGTCATTCAATCAAGTTATATACACTTTGAGGGCTATTTTAATGATTTAAATGATTACAATTATTTATTATTTAATTACACAGTCGTCTAAGGTTTTTTTTGTAACTGTATCTGCAACAGATATAGTATTGCAATGATATTTTCCCCTCTGTATAACTAAAGACTTAAAACGAACTAATCAGCTTGAGTAATTTATATAATTTCAATCTGTATCAAAATTAAACTCACAATATGCCTGGCCAGCTCATGCCTGTCATAAGTGTTGACATTGCCGCTGACGGCCACCGAACATCTCACAGTGACGTCACTCGCCGCCCGGAGCACCCGCGAGTCCAGGTACCCTTCACCTGCAAACATTTTGCTTTGCTTGACTTGCTATAAATTAATCAGAGACACAATAGAAAGACAATAGCAGCCTGACATCCCGCTGTCGCTTGGTCGTTGAAAGTTTAATAAAGTAAATAAAAAGCACTTCAAAAAAAATTATAACTGCTTTGTATTAAAATTAAATTCTAAAGCTTATCTGTTTGTTGTTTTGCATTGCCACCGACTTCTGAATACAAGAATAGCTATAGGATTGAAAAATTCAATAATAAAGGTATTATTTTAAGTGCAAACTACATTCCCACATGTTACGATATATTAAGATTTAGAGGAAATAAATAAATCACCTGGGTGCTTCACTCTGTCTTCAACGCCTCCTTCTCTATGTAAATTCTTTGCTGCCTTCACAGCTTGCGACGTCTTTTCCATACATTCCACATTGTTGCCAGTGTCATCCTCTGTTAATTATAGACATTACACATATTAGAAGAGGGTGCTCATAAGTGGGCAACATTGAATGTGTAGCAGTTCTAGTTTTTGGCAGGGTTACACCTGCCATTGTCACAAGCATCTTTTGAGTCTGCTTGTGACCATGGCAGGTGTAACCCTGCCGAAATGTCAAGCAAAAATCAAAAAAGGTATGTGCGCGTTAAATCTTGTAAAGTTAATAACAGTAAAATAAATATGCAACACAAAAGTTTTTAGGAAAATACAGACTTCATAAAAAATGAATTCAAAAGATGGGAACAAGACATAAAGAATTAATTTACCAATCTAAATCTAAACAAAACCACCGACTTCCGTAATTGTCTTTTGAGTTCACTTTTAATTTTTTTACTTGCTTCTTTACTTATACATTTCTGTAAAACTTATATCTACACTAATATTATAAAGAGGAAAACTTTGTTTGTTTGTTTGATTGTAATGAATAGGCTCAAAAACTACTGGACCGATTTTAAAAATTCTTTCACCATTCGAAAGCTACATTGTCGACGAGTAACATAGGCTTTATGTATAATGTCACGCTATGTTCCACGGAAGCGAAGCAGTAACCAAAAACCTAATGTAACGTGGGTGAAACCGCGAGGAACAGCTAGTTATTTCTATATCATCTATTATCTTTGTATACTACTTGAGTTAGAAGGAAGTGTTTACTTACCTAAAGTAGAAAGATCCTCGAGTATTGTCCTGTATCTCAGTTTTCTGACATAGCTACCGGACATAGCATTACTAGATGACTGCGAAAGAGTATCGTTTCTAGACATTTTTGATGTTCCTTTGGCCAAATAGTCCTTATTTCTCTATTTGTTTTCATCTAAATCGAGCTACACTGTAACACCGCCCATTTGCCTGATGAGTGATGACATTAATGACAGTTGGTTGACAGCTGCTACGTGCTTTCGTTCGTAAATTCACTATTTTCTTTGGAAATGTGGAGGTATAAAATATAATGAATTTTTCATTCAGTTTCACTTCTGTAACAGTATTATAAGTTTTTATATCCCTTTTTAACCCTAGATTCATAAACATATGTAGAAGTAACACTATTAATAAACATTCGTCTTACAGACGAACACATTTAGGTATGGATATTCATGGTTTTGTTAATGAAAGAAAACAAATACTTAGTTGCATTTTTTAAATCCTTTATTGACTTATTTAAAACTTATGTAACACAACAAAAATATATTTATTCTGAACATTCCAAACACATCAGGCCACGGTGGTCCATACACATGAATTTTTTACAGTAGTTGCATTGGAACCTCGTCATTCGATGCTTTTTGTAATCACAGAAGCTACAAATCTTTTTTTGGGTACCACTAGGACCAGGCGTATAGCTGGTAGGCGTTTCATTCAAAACTTCTGCAATCTTCCTTTTTAGGCATCTCCTCAAAGTTGGCATTTCGCGAGGCGATTTTTCTCTGAAACATCTTTTATGAAACATCTTCTGATGGCTGGTTTTTTACCTTGTTTTACAAGGTTATGTACGTAAACAACATACGAATTTATCATTGCCATATTGAGCATACCATATAACAACAGCAATTGAGCATACCACATAACAATTTAAATAATGCTCTATTTGCCGATCTTGAGCGTCCATTTCTAAAACAAAAAGATTTTTAACAAAAACTGCGGATGTTTACATGTAATATTATACACGATGTTACTAAATAAAATATAGTGGAATAATTAGTAATATTATCACAAACTTACTGTTTACTTCATCAAACTAGAAAGCATAAAAAACGTGTTAAAAAATTGCAACTGTTCTTCGTCAATCGTGTATCTATTCATAAACATTCGTCCCTCAGACGAATAAAACTCTGTAACCGCTCAAGGACACGTCACTGCGAGTAAAATGCACTCGCAATACTAATGGTAATATTACTTAGGAAGGTACTTGAGAGGTCAGCCTTCTATCTCTTTCACTCTAAAAATTAGGATCATTTTTACGTTTCGCGCGGTCTGTGAGACGAATGTTTATGAATCTAGGGTTAAAAGGGTTCTGATTATTTTTACGTAGTTCTGATAATATTTATTTAATAACAAACAGAAGTAGTATAGGATTCAGTTGTTGGACGCGCTTTGAATAAAGAACAAGAAGGATACACATACAACATACATACAGATATCCAATGAAGGTGTGGATAAAACTGGAGGTCCCTCGACCACTCAGGACGAAATTTTATTGGCGCGCTAAAATCCTTTGACGTACCGCCACCCACGCGACAACGAAGACGCGCAGTCCGAATATTCGCGACGATACCCGAATACGGCTGGGCTGGTCACATTTGTGAGTATCGTCCTATAAAGGTGAACGCAGACTTGGCCGCACCGCACGCGCCGCAGTCTTCGCATTCGAATTCTTTATATGAAGTTCTATGCCACCTCGCACACCTACCCGCGTCGCAGTTGCCGCAGACCCTCAAACTGTAATTAGGACTTAAATAATGTAAACGCTGATTTTAGGATTGAACCTTTTATTATCGATGGATGGGAGAACATGTACGAACAAATACACAACCAAGCCGCCATGTAAGGAAAAGTGCCACAGACAATCATAACAAATAAAGCTTCTTTTTTTAATACCTTATTGTCTATTCCTATTGCTACTATGAAAATGCGATGACTGCGGGGACTGCGGCGCGTGCGGTGCGGCCAAGTCTGCGTTCACCTTTATACGTAGGTACGAAGCCTCGTGAATCGTCAAATCGTGACGAGTGACGACAGGTGCAGGTGCGGCCCCAGCATAAGGAGAAAAGTATAATTTGAGACTTTATTTTTTTATTTTACATTATTTCTTATCAAAATAAAACTACCTTAGCTACAAAACTACTTTTTATTGTTTGAACTTCCAAAGTTCCAAAAAAAACAGTAGTAAATTAAATTATTTGTTATGGTATCCCTGAATTGAAATTTTGTTGTAGGAGTGCGCGGTTTTAAAGACAAAACGTTGCGTTTTAACGAATTTAGTTGTAATAAAATAAATATTTTTATAATTAAATGTACAATAGTCTATACTTTCATTAGTGTAAATAATTTTTTTGGGTTAAAAAGTCAGAGTCGTGTCGTTACGGTGCATTAGTGACAAAGTTGGAAATCAGTGAGGTTATAATTACAAACATTTTATGAATTTAAATGGATTCAGCGCCAGCTCAGGAGGTAACAGAACTGCTGCGACAATGGGAGGAACAGCATACGACGCCCAACTTCGATCCAATACCAACTTTGACGAGGTAAATCTTTTGTTGTGATATTATCGCGAAAAGAAATACAATTAGCACATTGATAGTTTTACCGTATGCTTAGACATGTGGCTACGAAATATCAGTTTAAAAATAGAATTCATGACCATGTACCATCAAGTAACCATGTGCCATAGATATTGTAAACTCCTGTAGGAACTTTTAATTAGTTCTGAACAACTCAGGAAGTACTGTTAATTTTTTATTTCTAATGTTTAGAGACTTATTTATGCATAAAATTTGTTGTCACATCTTATTTGTTACCAAAATATAAAAAATAGGTTAATAAGAAGTTGTATTGGTAAAAAAAAAAAAAATAGAGTCCTTCTCCTTGTTGACCATTTTTTTTTGGCTCCATGATTAGACACAGGTAACTTGTCAGAAAGGTTGTAAACAATTATAACTAAAGAGGTTAAACGCCTATCAAGGAGGTAACAACACATCTGAGAAATTTTTCAAGACTAGGAATTTTTGTCTAAGATTAATAAACTGAGCATTATTACTGTAACGTCTCTGTCGTATGGACTGAGGTTAGCTAAACCAAAGTGAAAATTTAGCATGGTTATCTAGGCCTTAGTGTAACCAATTTACAAAAATTTTTTGAGTAATCTCAGAATTACTCTGACCCCGTTAAAATTACTTTGAAGCCATTCAAAATTCAAATGAAGAATAGTAGTAGTTAATATTCTAATGGTAATTGTGTTACGTTACATATCATGTAAATTTTATTCTCCGTCATCCGTCCTCCGTCTCCGTTTCATACCAATGTCTTAGGAGTTGTTAAAGAGTGTAACTATTGTATATTGGCCTTGCCTCTTTGTGAAAAACACATTCAAACAAGTTTCTTACTGTTTCAGAAGTCTGAGTCAAATAAGAAATGTATGAGACAAACATTACACATTGTTATGAAATCAATTCTTTAAGATAAAAATCAGAACTACTATTTGTGTCAGTGTAAACTAGCTCCAAGAAACCTAATTCTTGCTCTGGATTTTATATGAAAATCTTGTATGAAACGTCCAATTTTTCTCTTTACTAAAACCTCCTTTTTTATGACCTTTTTTTAAGTGGTGAAACCAGGGATTTCTTATACATATTGCTACAGGGCCTCCGGGTACCTAGCTACGCCACTGCCACTGTCTACTAGTATTAGCGCCTTACTAATAAACGCTGCATAAAGTTATGACAGGTTTATACGTCAAAAAATGTATGGTTACACAGGCTTTATTCATTGCATAACTTTACACAGTGATTATTAGTAAGGGCATTATATTATATCTATCTACTAGGTAAGCAGTAGCAACATTGTGTGCATCCTAAATATCCAAAATTGCAGGTACAAGGTGTTTTAAATAAATGATTAGGTGGGGAAATAAATAAATCTTGATAAGTTTTATCTTGTATGTTTTATACATATCATTTCAATTTAAATGATATCCATTCATTTAAATTGAAATGATAATGCTTGTTTACATGATAGAGCAGTTTTTACAGTAGCTAGTGGTTAGATAAGAATATTCCATGGTTTTTTATAATAATATTACTGTTCTATAGTAGGGCCAGTCCTCAAATAGAGGAGGAGTAAGCATCAACTATCACGCTTGCTCAAGGCAGTTCTATTTTGAACTTATCTATGCTAATATTGATCATCTATATGATAGATTATCTATGATAATATTACTATTTATACTTATGTATGCTAGTATTCAAAAAACGAGTGCATAGGCATCTTTTGGGTAAGCTCGCTCCATTGTAGGCCCCGTCTATGCCCTCGGTCTAGTCTGGGACCAAGAGCAAGCCCATAAGAATAAAAAATTGTAAAGAGGAAAGTTTTGATTCTTTGATTGTAATGGATAAGCATCTTAAATTACTGAACTGATTTAAAAAATAATAACTTTCTACCAGCAAGTAAATAGCTATCAATACTAATATTATAAATGGGAAAGTGTGTCTGTCTGTCTGTCTGTCTGTATGTTTGTCTTTCTTTTACGGCAAAACTGAGCAACGAATTCACGTGATTTTTTAAGTGGAGATAGTTGAAGGGATGGAGAGTAACATAGGCTACTTTTTGTCTCTTTCTAACGCGAGCGAGGTCGCGGGCAAAAGCTAGTATTATTATAATATGACATTATGTCCTTCAGGAACAAAACAGTTACCAATAACCTAACATATGTATGTTAGGTTATTGGTAACTGTTTTGTTTTTTTCCGGGGAGTCAAAAATCAATAAATGACTGCTCCCGTCCTGGGTGCGGCGGAAGGGCGTGACAGACTTTAACTGACTAAAACCCACTCATGTTCCTTCGATTGCCCTTTATGTTCCGAGGTCATGCTAACTATTATAATTATTCTGCAACCCCGGAAACCTAACATAAACCCCGGGTATGGACATATAGTTCAACATAATTGCAGAATGGCTAAATTCAGACACCCAATACATAAAAATTATTACATTGCAAATTTTAACAATTATTATGTACACAGAATTTATCATAATATCTAGTTTTTAGCCAAAAGGCCAAGTGTCAAAATGTTATCTCTTTACTACGCCGGAAACTGAGGCAATTAAAATTATGTATGATTAAATATACACATTGTAAATTATCTATGCACAAAATATTGATATTATCGAAACAAAGTTGAAAAAAACCGGTCAAGTGCGAGTTGGACTCGCGCAACAAGGGTTCCGTTAATTTGTTTTTTAGTGAAATAACTACAAATTTACGGTTTTCGGAGTTTTCCCTTTACTTGTGCTACATGACCTTGCTTCTTGCCAAATTTCACGATTCTAGGTCAATGGGAAGTACCCTGTAGGTTTTGAGTTTTGATTCCCTTGAAAATGTCTAAATATGCAATATAAACCACCGTATCTTTTTATTGCGTTGATTTAGAAACTTGATTTTTTCACTGCTTTAAGAGATAGCAGACTTGAGTATGTGATATTAATTTCAGCTTGATATCTCTACGCGTTCCTGAGAAAAAGGCTCTTGACAGACGGACGGACAGACGGACGACTGACGTGAACTAACTACAAATTTACGGTTTTAGAAGTTTTTCTTTTACTTGCGCTACATGACCTTGCTTCTTGCCAAATTTAACGATTCTAGGTCAATGGGAAGTACCCTTTAGGTTTTGAGTTTTGATTCCCTTGAAAATGTCTAAATATGCAATATAAACCGCCGTATCTTTTTATTGCGTTGATTTAGAAACTTGATTTCTTCACTGCTTTGGGAGATAGCAGATTTGAGTATGTGATATTAATTTCAGCTTGATATCTCGACGCGTTCCTGAGGAAAAGGTTCTTGACAGACAGACGGATAGACAGACGCCTGATGTGAACTAACTACAAATTTACGGTTTTCGGAGTTTTCCCTTTTCTGTGCTACATGATCTTGCTTCTTGCCAAATTTCATGATTCTTGGTCAATTGGAAGTACCCTATAGGTTTTGATTCCCTTGCAAATGACTAAATATGCAATGAAAACCGCCGTATCTTTTTATTGCGTTGATTTAGAAACTTGATATTTTCACTGCTTTGAGAGATAGCAGACCTGAGTATGTGATATTAATTTCAGCTTGATATCTCGACGCGTTTCTGAGAAAAAGGGTCTTGACAGACGGACGGACGGACAGACGGACAACAAAGTGATCCTATAAGGGTTCCGTTTTTACCTTTTGAGGTACGGAACCCTAAAAATATCATTTATTCATAATTAATGTGGCTTGTGAGTGTTAGTGGCCCTGACAGCTAAACTTAATTGGTTTTATTTATATACTAGCTTTTGCCCGCGACTTCGTCCGCGTGAAGTAATATTTCCCGTTCTCAGGAGATTTCCGGAATAAAAACTCGGGTCCCAGGCTACTGTACTAAATTTCGTTCAAATCGGTTCAGTGGTTTAGGCGTGAAGAAGAGACAGACAGGTAGTACGGATTTAGAAGCGGGTGTCTTACCCATTGGGCCATCACGGCATTTCTCTTATACTTGAAGTAATAGAATAGCTAAGCCAGATATTTTGACTAAGATGGGTGTTATAATATGAACATTAAGGCCCGAGTCACACCGGAAAGGCAGCGGCGCGGCGAGCACCTTCAGTGTGAAATAATTTTAAACTTTAACTACATACTTAAAAGACTAGTATCGCTTGAAAAGCTTGAAAAGGTCGCGAGGCCGCCAGCGGCCGTCAGCGGCCGCCCGCCTCGCGCTTCTTCCGACGCTGGCAGCCGCTGACGGCCGCTGCCATTTCGGTGTAACTCGGCCCTTAGTGTAATGCAAGACTTAATAATACAAACATCCACATATTTCTGGGTCAGGGCTCCATCATTTCACTGTCCCTGTCAGGGACTTGCCATCTGTCATCAATGTAATCTGTTTCTTCAGCTTAAACACTGATTATATTATATTTTTCTTCTTAGAATTCAAAAGTGGATTAAAAAATTGGAAAGTATATATTATTCTGTCATATGAGTTGTATGATAAGTGTCATATCAACCTTTCTGTGTTCATGTTGTCGTCAATAAAAATCGGAAAGCACTGTCAGAGCCTGGAGCCTGCATGCTTTCGAATGTGCTCTGGGACACTGACAATCCGGATGCTCCTGACTCTAACCGATTTTTTCCCTATCGGAACACAGCACACAACAAGCACAAGGCTGAATACCCAGAACTGTGTGGATAGTGCTTAAAAATAACATCAGCCCCGTCATGTCTAATGATTGATATGACTTTATGTCCTAACTCCATGTATAAAATTGCAGGATATCCGAGATAATAGAAGCGGAGACAGAGAACTTTATGAAGAAGGACCCCGACCCGTTCGATGAGCGCCACCCTTCGCGCACCGACCCCGAGTGCGCGCTGGGCCATGCGCTCAAGGTCATGTTCAAGAAGGACAACTTTATGACTAAGGTAACTATTGTATTGTCCATAATCTGAGTTGCGGATGGAGGACGCCGAAAGTCCTTTGGACTGCCATAGTTTATAGATGACAAACCAAAATGTGCCTACACGCCACAGTCACGGTCCCGTGACTAAGTTCTATACATTTTTAAAATTCCATATTTTTAGCTTTAGCAGATTTCACTGGGTGTTGATTACCACGTACAAAACCTTTTTTTGTGGATGGATGGAGGATGGAGGAATCATCATATGGGCGGGGCGGGAGGGAGTGTCAGAATTGTTCCTTCAGTTGCCCTTTATGTTCTGGGGCCACGGTAACTCTTTCAAACAATGAGGGTTTTTGCGTATGAAAAATCCGCTAGATGGCAATACGTAGGCGTAAGGTCCAACTGCAGCATGATTGGTGAATTTTGACATATCTGACAATGACATGTCGTTTTTTCGACAAATCCGCTAGATGGCAATAAGTAGGTGTGAGGTCCAACTGCAGCATGATTGGTGAATTTTGACATAACTGACAATGCCATGTCGATACGCAAAAACCCTCATTCCGCAACTTCGGTAGGACCACTTCCAAAAAAACCTGTCTCCCTATGAAGAAATGAGTTAATAACATAATTTATTAACTTCCAGCTAGTAAACGACTACGTGCGCGACACATACTACTCCCGGCAGAACATGACGGGCCGCGACGTGCACAAGCTGAACGTGGCCGCCTGCCGCCTCACCCTGGACCTGATGCCCGGCCTGGAGATGAGCGTCGTGTTCCAGGTGAGGATACGGTATTTTACACCATTATCAATTAGCGTACTTTTTATGAGCTGTCCAAACACAATCCATACTAATATTATAAATGCGAAAGTAACTCTGTCTGTCTGTCTGTCTGTCTCTTCTTCACGCCTCAACCACTGAACCGATTTGAATGAAATTTGGTACAGATATAGTCTGGGACCCGAGAAAGGACATAGGATAGTTTTCATCCCGGAAATCCCCCGGGAACGGGAACTACTATTCCACGCGGACGAAGTCGCGGGCAAAAGCTAGTTCTCCAATATGGTGGAATTTTGTATGACAATGGTGCCGATTCTCTTATTCACAAACTAACGAAAATTTTAGTTAAGTGCATTTTTTTCTTTCCATTTTATTAAGAATAGGACAGAAGATAAAATATTGGTTAAGTTCTGTCAAATTTAGACACTCCATAGATAATTTAGACGTGATTTAAAAACATGGCGTCTAAATATACGTCAATTTTCTTCAGGCGCTGTCTAATTTGACAGGATTAAACTAAAATGTATCTTCTGTCCTTTTCTTTAAGAAATGAAAAGAGAAAGATGCATTTAACTTAAATTTAGTTAAGTTTGTGAACAAAGAATCAGCACCAATGGCAACTTATGACATGACGTCACTACAATAACAACTCAGTTGACTATCTATTTATTGATTTCAAAGCAACTAAAAATCTAATTTGATAGCAAATTGAAAATGAACCGAATTTATTGGGCTGTAATTGAAAGAGGTTTTATAGACATTTGCCCTTACTAATAATCACTGTGTAAACTTATGTCTATACTAGTAGTTTTATAAAGAGGAAAACTTTGTATGTTTGTTTGTTTAATTGTAATGAATAGGCTCAAAAACTACTGGACCGATTTTAAAAATTCTTTCACCAATCGAAAGAAACCTACATTTTCAACGTGTAACATAGGCTATACTATAACACGCTAGGTCCCACGGGAGCGAAGCAGTAACCAAAAACCTAACGTAATGCGGGTGAAACCGCGAGGAACAGCCAGTAATAAATAAAGCCTGTGTAACCATACATTTCTTGACGTATAAACCTGTCATATCTTTATGCAGCGATTATTAGTAAGGCGCATTGTGTAAAATTCTACAACAAAACTATTTTGTTTTCAGGACAACGAAGCCCTAATCCACCGGCTGGTGAACTGGGCGACTAACTCCACGGAGCCGCTTCAGTGTTACGCCACTGGGTTACTCGCTGCTGCCATGGAGGTGCAGGAAATCGCCACTAATTTTAGGTAAGCACTGAAATTGACTTTAATTTTAGGGTTGTAAGGTGCAAAGTTGTTTGAACCCTCATAAATTAGGGACCTAATAAATTTTTGCTATTTTTTATTTTCTGAAGAAAATGAGGTTTATTATTAAAACGTTTTCAGATATATTTTTTTGTTTTTTTCAGGGATTTAAATGCAATGCTAGTACCATTAATGTTGAGGAGGCTACACGATTTAAGGTCGGATAAAGTAAGTGACTTTTTTTTATTTATAAAAGACAAAAATAAATCTAAAAAGTAGTAGGCATGCATGTTATTAAAAAAAAAACAGTACGGTCTTTTACACCATTATCAATTGCCGTACTTTTTATGAACTGTCAAAACGCAGCTCCAATAGATTTTGTACGGCAATGGCAACTTATGACGTCACTAAAATAACAACTCAGTTGACTATCTTATTGAATTCATAGCAACTAAAAATCAAATTGAAAATGAACCGAATTTATTGGGCTGAATTTAAAAAAGGTTCTATAGAAATTGTGTCTAACATTTATTGGTTAATGGTGTAAACTACCCAATTGACGCATTTCTTTTTGTAGTTTTTATTTGACTCTCACGTAATAAAAAAGTGATATACTGCCGCTACAATAACCTAATATATTTTCTTACAGCAAAACAATCAAAACGCGGTGACTCCGCCCAACCAGACGAGGCATTTCGCGCGCTTCGACAAGAAGAGAAATAGTGACATCAAGTGCAATGGACCTAGCAAAGAAAAAAAAGGTGCGTTTACAATTTTTTTTTCTCTAATTAATTAATACTAGTTTTTGCCCACGGCTTCGCTCGCGTTAGAAAGAGACAGAAAGTAGCCTATGTTACTCTCCATCCCTTCAACTATCTCCACTTAAAAAATCACGTCAATTCGTCGCTCCGTTTTGCCGTGAAAGAAAGATAAACATACAGACAGACAGACACACTTTCCCATTTATAATATTAGTATGGATTTTAAACTATAGTCTGTTTTCTTAACAAACGAGTACCCAAAATTTTGTCTGCGTTTGTTGCGTGCTATTGGTCCACATAATAAGCATAAGTGTTATTATTGGTGTTAAAAGCGTTGGCTCCGCCTCGACTTATTGCCCATCTCTCTCTGTCAATACCGGAAATGTGAAAGAGATATACTCAGTACTCGTTTGTTAAAAAAAATTGACTATAGAAAATAGAAACCAGCTCTAGCTTCGCACGGGTAATAAAATATAGAGTGTTTCACTTTAAAAATAAAATATGTTAAGTGCGTCTTCTTCTTTCCATTTCGTTAAGAAAAGGACAGAAGATAAAATATCGGCTTAGAGCTGTCAAATTAAGTCACTGCATAGATAATTTAGTCACGATTAAGAGCATGGCCACTAAAAATACGTCAATTTACTTCAGGCGCTGTCTAATTTGACAGGATTAAACTAAAACGTGTCTTCTGTCCTTTTCATAAAGAAATGGAAAGAGAAAAATAAATTTAGTATTAGGGATTGATTAACGTTAAAAAAATGTTTGAACAAATTTTATGTCTATAATCTGTTTTTTTAACAAACGAGTACCCAAAATTTTGTCTGCGTTTCTATTGGTCCACATAATCAGCATAAGTGTTATTAATGGTGTTAAAAGCGTTGA
The DNA here is from genome assembly GCA_033675125.1 of Athetis lepigone. Lineage (NCBI taxonomy): Eukaryota > Metazoa > Arthropoda > Insecta > Lepidoptera > Noctuidae > Athetis > Athetis lepigone. Next base: position 7,039,221 of record CM066220.1, on the reverse strand, counting down.
CTCCGCCTCGACTAATTGCCCATCTCTCTCTGTCAATACCCAAAAATGTGAAAGAGATACACTCAGTACTCGTTTGTTAAAAAATGTAGACTATAGCTGTACATTTTTTGAACATCTGTAAAGTTTCCTAAGACTATTTATCAGTCGCTGCAAAGGTTTAGATAGTTCTCCTCACTGCCAAGCTGAACATTTTCATTGTAAATAATAAGTAACATCAGTGACATTAACATTTTCTTTCGTTACAGACCGAGTCAAAGACGAGGGGGGAGGGGGGGACATGCTAGTGGACGAGTCGCCCCCCCACGCCAGCAAAGACCCCGAGACGCCTGTTAAGCAATACAATAGTAAGATATAATTTATTAAAAGTTTATACACATGAAAAAATAAACATTGCTCAACAGCAGACTTAAAGAAATGCTTCAAGGTAGCCCGCTGCCAATGAAAATGATATTATAAGTAAAAAAGTTTAGATAGGTTATTAGTAGTCAAAAAGTGGCACATTAAAAGTTTGCCACTTGACAAACATGATACTGAGGATGCGTTCCAAAACGTGCGATTATTTCACTCGGAAATTAAAAAGAGATAGAAACAACGAAAGAAAGAGAACGGCTATACTGTTTTTGAACGCTACAGAGCGATTTACTGTTTTGGAACGGGTTGGGGTCATGATGGTTAGGGTCGTATGATGACACTGTCAACATAACCTTTTCTCTCTATTGCAAAGAAGGAAAATCGTGTTTTTTAAGCATATTTTGCAAATAAATAAGTACTACCTGTTCGTTTCTACTTTAATAAATCCATTCTTCAACATTAAACTTCAACATTGGCGCACATATGATTTTGACATATGTCAGGTAATTTTTAACGACGCTCAGCCAAGGGTGAGAAATCGCACTTGTCAGTGCGAAAATTACTCTACCGAAAGCGTTCCAAAATACTGCTCGGGTAGCTGTCGAGTAATGGTTCGGTTACCCTCGGCTTCACTCGGCTCATTTCGGAACGCTCTAGAGTAACTTTCGCACTACTCCGTGTAATTTTTACCCGTTTTGGAACGGACCCTGAGTATCGCGTTGACATTTGACGTTTATCTCTTTTTCACTCACACTACTTCAATCATGTCATCCTACTTTGACGTGTAATGTATGTGTGCGATAGTGTGCCGTTTTTGAAGATAGAATTTCGTTTGGGTAACCTATCTACACTTTTTTACTTATAACATCATTGCCCGCAGCTATTTCCTCAAACATTTGTTTGTGGAGAGTTGTGATTTTAATTTATTTTGATTGAGTTGATTATAAAGCAATCAAAACTCGAATCAATTTGAAAATGAATTTGGGTTGCAGGAGTAATAAATCTATTCTATACTGATATTGTAAAGAGTCTCAATTTTTGTCTACAGTCTGTTTTTTTAACAAATGGGTACCCAAAATTTTGTCTGCGTTTCTATTGGTCCAAGTAATCAGCTAGAGATATACTCAGTACTCGTTTGTTAAAAAAAATAGACTATAGCCAGACGGATGTTTACCGCCCAACGAAGAGGGCACGGGTCAGCTAATTATTTATAATTTTTAAAAAATATTTATTTATTGTTAATAAATTATTTGAGAAGTTGTGTCTTAAAATTATTTGTTAATGGTGTTAAACCCCCTCAGGTCCGGCTTCGGCATGTTCCCCCCCCTCTGCGTGGGGGATGATGTCTCCCCCCCCGCGGCCGCCCCCCCTGCAGCACCACGAGACCTCCTCCAACTCCAGCTGGGCGGAGATGGAGACTTATGTTATAGGTAACAACTCTAAATACACATATTATACTAGGTGTATTTTTTTTTTGGTCTTGCACAACCCGCTAGGAGATTATTCTAACCACGAAAACAAACAACTTTTATTATGAAACCAACTCTCAAATCGCAAAAAAAAAGCTGTTTCTAACAAAAGTTCAATGCCCTCCCGGCTATAATGCATGAAACAGCTGATATTGTTTTCGAGATTTCAGATTGAATCGAGAGAGAAAGAGATTCTTATAGATTCTTTCGAAATTTTTCTCATAGAATCTCTTTCGGATTTCTATGTAAAAAATGTGAAAAACAATAACCTGGACCAATTCCAGTCGTTCTCGAATTTTCGCATAGCAACATATTTAGCGATTTATTTTAATACTAGCTTTCGCTCGCGGCTTCGACCGCGTGAATATCGAAACTTCCATCCCCAATATTATACCTTCAGGGTTGGAATTTATTAAAATCCTTTCTTAACGGATGCCTACGTCATAACATCTACCTGCATGCCGAATTTCAGCCCCATCCGTCCAGTGGTTTGGGCTGTGCGTTGATAGATCACTATGTCAGTCAGTCAGTCACCTTTGAGTTATGTATCTTCTTTATATATAAAACTAGCTTCTGCCCGCGGCTTCGCTCGCGTTAGAAAGAGACAAAAAGTAGCCTTTGTTACTCTCCATCCCTTCAACTATCTCCACTCAAAAATCACGTCAATTCATCGCTCCGTTTTGCCGTGAAAGAAAGACAAACAGACAGACAGACAGACACACTTTCCTATTTATAATATTAGTATGGATTATCGTGTCACAATGTTAGTTACCTTATTCCTCCGAAACGGCTTTACCGATTTTTACCATATTTTATATGCATATTCAGTAGGTCTGAGAATCAGCTACTATCTATTTTTCATACCTCTAAGTGATAAGGGTTGTTCACCCTTAACATTTTTAACGCGGGTGAAACCGCGGGAGGCAGCTTGTATTTATATAGATGTGATTTTTGTTCGCAGGAAACATTCAGATCCACCCACCGACGGACGCGACGAAACAAATGCTCATACTTAGATATCTGACGCCTATGGGAGAATACCAGGAGGTGAGTAAACTCTACTTTCTAAATGGGAAATGTCGTGATGGCCCAGTGGATAAGGCGCCCGCCTCTCGTGTAAGAGGTTGTGGGTTCGAATCCGGGCAAGTACCAATGTGACTTTTTCAATTCATATGCACTTTCTAAAGTTTATCTTGGTCTGCTGACGGCTGAATCCGGTTAAGCTGGAAGCCGACCCCAACATAGTTGGTAAAAGGCTAGCGACATGGTGATCTTTTTAAATGGGAAATAGACATTTTAGGAATTTTCATTGTGTGTTTTGGAAAGTCGTCGTTTTGAACTTAAAGAATGATTTTTTTGTAAATGGGAAATCATTAAATGACTTCTCCCGCCTTGGGCGAAGCGTGTTAGATTTTTTCTGACTAAAACCAACTCATGTTCCTTCGGTTGCCCTTTATGTTCCGTGGCCGCGGTAACTATTAGAACTATACCGCAACCCCAGCAGTACTTAAAGGATGATGACATTGACGACGCTAATAAGGACAGAATTCAAAATTTTAAGGCATTTATTTCACTTAGACCATTTATAGGCACTTATGAATTGGGTAGTTTACACCATTACTCAATAAATGTTAGACACAATTTCTATAAAACTTCTTTTGATTTCAGCCCAATAAATTCGGTTCATTTTCAATTTGCTATAAAATTTGATTTTTAGTTGCTTTGAAATCAATAAATAGATAGTCAACTGAGTTGTTATTTTAGTGACGTCATAAGCTGCCATTGCCATGCAAAATCTATTGGAGAATTGCGTTTTGACAGCTCATAAAAAGTACGTCAATAGATAATGGTGTAAACTACCGTATTGTCAAAGAGTCGTCAGAAAACTGACGCTAGTTGCATGACGTCATACAATGACGAGATGGATGAGGATAATGACGATGTGAAAATAATAATTATTATTGTCCCCAGTTCCTCTCGCACGTGTTCGAACAGAACGCCCTCGGCCTGATCCTGGGCTACCTCAACGTGCGCGAGTCGCGGGACTCCCGCCTCGCCTTCGAGGCGCTCAAGTACCTCGCCGCCTTACTGTGCCACAAGAAGTTCTCCATCGACTTCATCAACATGGGCGGCTTGCAGGTGAGTTGATAATGACACGTGTCGTAGCCAGTCACTATAGCACTGTTCGCTCAAGTACCTCGCCGCGTTACTGTGCCACAAGAAGTTCTCCATCGACTTCATCAACATGGGCGGCTTGCAGGTGAGTTGATAATGACACGTGTCGTAGCCAGTCACTATAGCACTGTTCGCTCAAGTACCTCGCCGCGTTACTGTGCCACAAGAAGTTCTCCATCGACTTCATCAACATGGGCGGCTTGCAGGTGAGTTGATAATGACACGTGTCGTAGCCAGTCACTATAGCACTGTTCGCTCAAGTACCTCGCCGCCTTACTGTGCCACAAGAAGTTCTCCATCGACTTCATCAACATGGGCGGCTTGCAGGTGAGTTGATAATGACACGTGTCGTAGCCAGTCACTATAGCACTGTTCGCTCAAGTACCTCGCCGCCTTACTGTGCCACAAGAAGTTCTCCATCGACTTCATCAACATGGGCGGCTTGCAGGTGAGTTGATAATGACACCTGTCGTAGCCACTCATCCGATACCTATTATTGATAATAACTAGTGTCCGACCGAAGCTTCGGCTTCGGCCACCTTCGGCCAAAAAAACCATCTTCGGCGAAACCTTCGGCTTCGGCCCAACACCCGGCCGAAGCCGAAGGTTTAGCCGAAGGTCCGAGCAACCGTCGAGATTGAACGAACTGTTACGAAAGACAGAGTGAGAGAGCGACGGACCGGTCGTATTGACAAACTAACCTAAATTTAAGTTAAATGCATCTTTCTCTTTCCATTTCTTAAAGAAAAGGAAAAAAAAATATAAAAAATCTCCTAATTTAAACCCTAAAAATCTGGCTCATATTCCAACTTTCGCGTTGCATATTTATACTTTTACCGCTTTTCGGGATTTAACGCGCACGTACCTTTTATTAAAATTAAAATAAATAAAAGGTACGTGCGCGTTAAATCCCGAAAAGCGGTAAAAGTATAATCAGTAAATAGTTAGACAATTGAGCTGTTTACTTAGTGACAAAAAGTGTTATGCCACAGAAAATCGATGGGAGAATGTTTTGAAAACTCATAAAAAGTACGTCAATTGATGGTAAAATACCGTATTGTAGCTTGTAGACAATATTGAACAAAATTAATTACTGAGAGATTACAAACCTTCGGCTTCGGCTTCGGCCGAAGGTTGTGGCGATTGCCGATTAATCGGCTTCGGCTTCGGCCAAAAATAGACCTTCGGTCGGACACTAATAATAACACACCTGTGTGGCTTTATTAGTGTACGATACATAAACACGTGATTGTGCTCGTTATAACCAGAAATCGCGAAAAAAAAAAAACAGGTGTTAGGTATTTATGCTTGCCTAACACACATATTCACACGCACATTCTCGCACATTTTTGACCAATACGATTGTATGGACTTTAAAAGAGACTTTGACCTCTGTGTTTGTTTCGGATGTTTCTTCTCAGAGCAGTCCAGCTACGAAACACCGGCTCCATCGTTCGCTTAATATAAAAAAAAACATATTGACGTGTAAATTGTTATGATATAACCTATTTACAAAATAAATATGATTTTATGATTTTTTATGATTTTTCTAATGCTGAACAGCTGATATTTTTTTCGATTTGGCTTTGCCCTCATAATAAATATATTTTTTACCAGTACAATAATTTCCAGTCATCCTATATAGCATCTAAACATTACTTCACAATCACACATGATTACAGCAAAAATAACATAATGAAATTTGTAGAGTGCATTAGCAACATAACCTTTTCTGAAATATATAATAGATTAGATACAGACGAGGCTTTCAATGAATTCCACGAAGAATTATCATTATTCTTTAAACTTTGCTTTCCTACAATTAGAAAAAGACATAGTTTAAGAGCCGGTAGAATTTCTTGGATAACGAAAGGCCTCAAAAAAAGTTGCAGAACCAAAAGAACGCTACGATACAAGTACTACTTAAATAGAAGCATTGACAACAAATTAGCGTATACAAAATATTCCAAATTGTTAAGAAAATGTATTAATAGCACACAGTCGCTCTGTAACCAAAGGTATATAACCAACTCTAACAATAAAGGTAAAGCAACATGGAACGTAGTTAAACGCTATGTTGATTGTACTGTACCCAGGACTAGTCAATTCATTGATAATATTGTCAACAATGGAAGTACGGTTACATCTGGATCTGACATAGCAAACATATTTAATAATTTTTTCATTGATGTAGTTCAAAATTCTATTAGTTCTGCTTCTGTCAATAATGTGTTTGAACATCGCACATCAAATTTAAAAAGTAACGATTTTAGTATTTTTATTAAACCCACTGATGCGAATGAAGTGTTCTACACAATAATTTCATTGAAAAATTCAAAGTCAGCAGGGTATGATGAAATTAATTCCGACTTATTGAAACGTATTGCTCTATTTATATCGGAACCTTTGGCTCACATCATAAATCTCTCTTTTGAACAAGGATGTTTTCCAGACAAACTTAAGTTGTCGATAATAAAGCCACTGCATAAGAAAGGATCAAAATCAGACATAAACAATTATAGACCTATTGCTTTAACCCCAGTCGTATCTAAGGTTTTTGAAAAAATTATGCTCAAAAGATTAGTAAATTTCCTGGATAAATATGACATTTTGGCACCGGAACAATTTGGTTTCCGGAAATCTCGGTCAACGCAATTAGCTACCTACTCCTTAATAAACAGTATTATTAATAACATCAACCATAAAATCCCGACATCAGCTCTACTCCTAGACCTCAGTAAAGCATTCGATTTTGTTGATCATTCGATACTCATCTCGAAACTTGACAAATCTGGAATAAGGGGATCTTCTTTGTTATGGTTTCAGTCCTATTTGCAAAATAGAAAACAATTCGCTAGGATTACTAAGTTTGATACTGAAACAAATAGTGTAGTTAAGTTTGACTCTAAACACAGGACTAATTATTCCGGGGTTCCTCAGGGTAGCATCTTAGGGCCCCTGCTATTTCTTATTTACGTCAATGACCTTCCACGTGCCCTCACACATGAGTGTGTTTTGTTTGCAGATGACACAACCATCATTCTGGACTGTAAGAATGAAGATTCATATGAGACAGAAATATATAAAACGTTGGAAGATGTTATTCAATGGTTAGACATAAACAAATTAAAAATAAACTTAGAGAAAACGAAAATAATTAACTTCAAAACATATAAGAGCAAAAACATAGAATTAAATATTAATTACAATAATTCACCAATACAGCAGATAAACAGCGCAAAATTCTTAGGTATTACTCTCGACACACATCTCTCATGGAAAGAACACATTAATAGTCTATGTGCAAAAATAAATAAGTTTGTTTTTGCACTTCGCAAGGTAAAAGACGTTACGAACAGACATACCTCTATTACTGTATATCACGCCTACATATGCTCCATTATACGGTATGGCATAGTTGTCTGGGGAAATTCTTGCAACATCACTAGGGTGTTCTTAGCACAGAAAAAATGTATCCGGGCACTGTACGACATGGACTGGTCGGAATCGTGTAAACCGATCTTTAAATCGAAGAACCTTCTAACTGTTCCCTCAATATACATTTACGAAGTAGCTAAATTTGTTAAGTTCCATGGTCATCTATTCACCACCAACGACAATACATTTAAGCGTAAAATTAACCACTTGACCTTAAAAATGCCTGTCCCTAAACTAGAACTCTTTAGAAAAAGCTGTTCCTATATGGCACCTCTAATATATAACTCTTTGCCCAAAGGAATGACTGACTTGCCCTATCAAAGGTTCTGTTGTGTCTTGCGAAAATGGTTGATCCAAGAGAGTTTCTATACTCTTAAAGATTTTTTGAATAAAAGCAAATGCCGACTTGGTGCCCACTAACATACTATTATTACTGTTATTTCTTTTGACTAAGTTTATAATAATATTTCAATAATGAAAATAATTGTATTCAAATTATTTCTAATAATTGTAATTAAAATAATTCTAAAAATTGTATTCAAAAATTCTAATTCTTTTATTGATAATGTTAATTTTAATAATTGTAACTAATAATTAATTAATAACTAATAATAATTGTTTTTAATTCCAAATGAAAATATTATAATTTTGCATGCCCGCAATGACGGTGAAACATGTCTTGTGCTATATTAATAATGTAACATCTTATGTAACCACCATGTTTCAAGCAAATAAATGATTTATTATTATTATTATTCCATTTATTAAAGTATAACACATATAAATTACATTTTTAAATATTAATATAAAATATAAACATTTAAAAATATAAAAAATAGTAGCCCACCGGCATCGGGAACAGGGTCCAAGCTACCGATGGTCAGGGCTCCAGAGAGAGGAACCTCCGGACAATACGCGCCGTGTCCAGGAGTACCGCCTTCTGTATCAGGCCCTTGATCCAACTGCCTAGCGAGAGCCTCCTCAGATGTTGGTCGAGGCTCTTCGCTATTACGCCATTAGCCGTCACGACTATCGGCACAATGACTGCTGAATTCACATCCCACATGTCGACAACCTCGCGAGCCAAGTCAAGATACTTTGATTGCTTATCTTTTTCAGCTTTCACGAGGTTCTCGTCATGCGGGACAGCAATATCAACAATCATTGCGCGACGCTCTAATCGATCTATCACCACTATATCAGGCTTATTGGCAACAATAGTCCTGTCGGTGATGATAGATCGATCCCAATACAGTGTGATATCGCCATTATCAAGAACTGGGTCGGGCACATACCTGTAGTATGGCACCTCTGATTCCACAAGACTGTATTTCAAAGCAAGTTGCTGATGAATAATCCTGGCTACGAGATTGTGTCTGTGCAAATAGTCTCCGTTAGCCAGACTAGAACACCCAGAAATAATGTGACGTATCGATTCTCCGGGACGGTGGCATGCCCGACAGATGTCAACCGTGCCGTCCTTCACAATATATTTCCGGTAGTTTTTAGTCATCATAACTTCGTCCATTATTGCACAGACAAAACCTTCGGTTTCTCCAAAAAGGTCACCGAAACGCAGCCAGGATACGGACGCCAAGAAATCTACATCGGGCCCATGTAGGACCCGATAAAAGCGCCCGTGAAGCTCCTTGCCCTGCCATACAGTCCTGCGGTCGTTAGTGTCCAGTAACACAGGTTTGCGCCAGTTCTCGCTCGCTAAGGAGAGCGGGGTGAGGCCCTTGTCCACCGAAACTACATCCCGATGCATCCCCACGGCGGCCGATAGAAAATACTCCCTGAGACTGCATATCTCACGGTTGTGAAGGGTCTTGGCGTTTAAAAAACCTCGACCACCGCACTTCCGCGGGATATACAGTCTCATTACCGACGACCGCGGGTGATGCATCCGGTTTGCAGTCAGCAGACTGCGGACCCTCCTATCCAAGGCGTCTAGCTCAGTCTGAGTCCATTTGAGTATGCCGAAAGAGTACATCAAAACCGGCATGACCCAACCGTTGAAGGCGCGCACCCTGTTACCGCCTGATAAGAGACTATTTAAAACTTTAGTCAGGCGGCCAAAGAAGCGCTCCTTCAACGTTTGCTTCATGTCGGCAGCGTTGATGCCTAACGCTTCCGACATACCCAAATATTTGTAGGTTTCAGTTGAAGAGAGGGACCTAAGGTGTATGGAATCCGAGAGTTGAACCCCCACGGATTCCACAATCTCCCCTCGCTTTACATGCATGACTGCACATTTGTCAACACCAAATTCCATTCTGATGGCGCTACTGAAAGTTTCTGTTACCTTCAATAGCTTCATCAGTTGCAAATCGGTGGAGGCAAAGAGTTTCATTATTATTATATTATATTATTATTATTATTATTATTATTATAAATAAGTCCCATTTTCTCTCTGCAGAAATTCCTGGAAGTGCCCCGGCCGTCAGTGGCGGCTACCGGCGTGTCTATCTGTCTGTACTACCTCGCGTACTGCGAGGACGCCATGGAGCGAGTCTGTCTGCTGCCGCGGAAGACACTCGCTGAGCTTGTCAAGTAAGTGCCTGGTTACAGAGGTTTTTGATGCTAGTGAGCTTCATTTGTTATTGGTGCCGATTCTATTATTCAAAAACTTAACTAAATGCTAGTTAAATGCATCTTTCTCTTTCCATTTCTTAAAGAAAAGGACAGAAGATAAAACATTAGTTGAGTCCTGTCAAATTTAGACACACTATATACATATAAGTTAGACACGATTTAAAAAAATGGTACAATCATACTAAAAATACGTCAATTAAAGGGGTTATTCCGATCTGTCACCCCGTTTTGTCCCCATGGGTTGGTAAAATACTGAGATACTTAGTATTTAAATCAATCAAAAGTACTAGGCGCGCAGTAGCGTAAAGAGATTAATAGAAAATGTGTTCCACACATTGCTAACTGGGGGACAAATCGAACTTTTTTTTCCTATCTGTCACTGTCACCCGTGGAGACAAAACGGGGTGACATATCGGAATAATCAGATTTTCTTCAGGCGCTGTCTAATTTGACAGGAACCAAACAAATAAAATTATCTTCTGGCCTTTTCTTTAAGAAATAGAATGAGAAAGATGCATTTAACTTAAATTTAGTTAAGTTTGTGAATAAGAGAATCAGCACCATTATCTGTTTTACCGCCAAAGTCTGATATATATGACAAATAAATTTCGGGCCTACGCTGCCAAGGTCTGATATATCCATACTAATATTATAAATGGGAAAGTGTGTCTGTCTTTCGTATGTTTGTCTTTCTTTCACGGCAAAACGAAGCGACGAATTGACGTGATTTTTTAAGTGGAGATAGTTGAAGGGATGGAGAGTAACATAGGCTACTTTTTGTCTCTTTCTAACGCGAGCAAAGCCGCGGGCAAAAGCTAGTACGACAAATAAATGGGTTAAAACGATTTTCGATTTTTAAGTTAACATACGCAGTTATCGATTTGAATGTTCGTCGACAAAAAGGAATCATACCCCACCATAAGCTTATTTTCCTACAGACATTCAAATACAATTGTATTAAAAATGTCACACGTCTAGTCTTATTATTTTGACAGCTTCAAACGATTTGTCGTCGAAATGGATTCAATTTTGTCGATAGTACATCTAAGATATCAAAATGTGAAAATTTACAGCATATTTACACGTTGTTGCAGTTTATTTATATTTTCTTGGTATTTGTTTTTTGGTAAATTGATGAAATATTTTACTTTAATTGGGAGTCTGATATATGTATTACATTTAACATTAGTACATTTTTGATGTCCAATTAAAATATAATGTTGCTACCGAAATTGTCAAATACAGCGTTTTCTGTAATCAAATAATTCCGAAAGCAGCAAGCACTTATATTCGGCATCAAATCCTTTTTTTTTATTATGTTTTACTGCAAATAAAATTAAGCATATTTTCAAACGACGGTGATAATAAAATAATAATAAATATCTTGGGACAACTCACACACGGCCATCTGATCCCAAGCTAAGCAGAGCTTGTGTTATAGTAACCAGACAACTGATAAACATACTTATATAATTTTTAAATACATACATATTAGAGATAAACACCCAGACACAGAACAAACATTCATGCTCATCACACAAAGTTTGTCCTGGGTGGGAATCGAACCCACGACCTCTGGCTTAGCAGTCAGGGCTACTAATCACTAGACCAACAGGCCCGATAACAAGGACGATCATCATCATCTCCCTAGCCTTTTCCCAACCGTATTGGGGTCGGCTGCCAGCCTAACCGGATTTAGCTGGATACCGGTGTTTTACGTGGAGCGACTGCCCACCTGACCTCCACAACCCAGTAACTGGGCGACCCGATACCTCTTGGTTAGACTGGTCAGAGTTTCTGGCTAACCAGTAACGACTGTCAAAGTTCTACGAATGACAACCGGGACCAACGGCTTTACGTGCTTTCCGAGGCACGGGATGTCAGTGATGTCTAAGATAAACTTTAGAAAGTACATATGAATTAAAAAAGTCACATTGGTACTTGCCCGGATTCGAACCCACAACCTCTTACACACGAGGCGGGTGCCTTATCCACTGAGCCATCACGACACAAACCCGACCCGATAACAAGGACGATGATGATAATAAAAATCTCACGTGTCAACATCGTCCACAGATACGCGCTGTGGCTGCTAGAATGTTCGCACGACTCGGGCCGGTGTCACGCAACCATGTTCTTCGGCCTCTCCTTCCAGTTCAGGGTCATCCTCGAGGAGTTTGATCATCAGGTGAGCATACGCTGGAATTTCATACTTTTTCATTGCTATTCTTTCAGGTGATAGTCTTTTAGTAGTCATAGATAAGGACCGCTTGGGCTACCAGTGAACTCTGACTGTGATAAGAATACGGTATTTGACACTATTAACCGATAAATCTATAACATATTTTTTATAAAACCTATCTTTTTATTAGTCCTAAGCATCGGATTTGTTTTTAATTTACTGTAAAATTGGTTTTTAATTGCTTTAAAATCAATAAATAGTTAGTCAATAGGGTTGCTAGCTTGTGACGTCACAAGCTGGTATTGGCATACAAAGTCTATTGGAGAATTGCGTTTTGAGAGCTCATAAAAAGTACGTCAATTGATGATGGTGTCAAATACCGGATTTTTTGAGCAGTTTTTAATATGCCTGCTAAACGGGGTTTAGGTTTTCATACGTCAGTTGAACAAAAAGTGTTTTTGGATTTTCCATTGGTAATTTCTCAGTAGCGCAATAATAATTGTCCCCTTGCGGGGCAAATAAATATTTTTTCACATTCTGAGACTCAAGACGGATTGGATGTTTCACACAAGTACACGTTTTTACACGGTGTTATGTCACCGATGTTAAATGTCTAAAGCTTATGAGGTATATTTTGAACTGGAAAAAATCACAATTGTGGCCTTTATGTTATCCGATCCTCATCTTAGATGGGGCCTTAAGGTCATAGCTCATTAAAGCCACCCGGCACACACTCCGCACCGACTCGCCTAAAACCGAGGCGGTCCGGTGACGCTCCGGAGTTGATATAGTGAGCGCATGCCCATACAAGTCCATATAAAGAATACTAGCCGCAGGAGGCGAGTCGGTGCGGAGTGGCTGCCGGGTGGCTCTAATGAGCTATGACCTTTAATCACTACGACATTTTTAAATAATAAACAAATATATTTTGGTCACCAGGACGGCCTCCGCAAGCTGTACAACGTCATATCAACTCTCCCCATCCTCAGCGCGGACGAGGACGAGTCGCGCGTGTCCGAGGACGAGACGTGCGCCGCGCGACAGATCGTGCGCCACGTGTGCGTCGCTCTGCGCAGGTATGTGTATATGTGTACCGCGCGGTGTCCTCGCTGTGTCCTCAGTGCGGACGAGGACGAGACCAGATCGTGCGCCACGTGTGCGTCGCTCTGCGCAGGTATGTGTATATGTGTACCGCGCGGTGTCCTCGCTGTGTCCTCAGTGCGGACGAGGACGAGACCAGATCGTGCGCCACGTGTGCGTCGCTCTGCGCAGGTATGTGTATATGTGTACCGCGCGGTGTCCTCGCTGTGTCCTCAGTGCGGACGAGGACGAGACCAGATCGTGCGCCACGTGTGCGTCGCTCTGCGCAGGTATGTGTATATGTGTACCGCGCGGTGTCCTCGCTGTGTCCTCAGCGCGGACGAGGACGAGACGTACGTATTTTACTTAACAATAAGATTGGGGCAATATCTATCGCCGAACATGTAAACTACAACTGACATCCTACATCGCGATATAAAAGTTATCGGCGACATTAGCACATTTACAGAAATCCTCACTAAAACTGTCGGGCAGTAGCCCACTAGACACAACACCCGTCTGCTCGGAGGATCCCCCTTTTTTTTATTACATATGGGCTTGCTCTTGGTCCCAGACTAGTCCGAGGGCATAGACGGGGCCTACTACAGAGCGAGCTCACTCGTCTCTTGAATACATCCGGGTTATATGCATTGGGGAACACAGACGCCGGCAGGGAATTCCATTCTTTTGCGGTGCGCATAATAAAGGAATTCTCTCTCTCTACTCCTTTTCATCGGAGGTCGAGGGACTTCCCACTCTGTCCCTCATACCTCCAAAAGTTACTTAATTTATAGCTTTGCCCGCGGGTTTGTCGCAATTTTATCCGCTATTTTACCCCTTATAGATACTTGTATCTTTATATATATAATTCTGCTGTACGTGTGTATGTCATTGAACTCCTCCTAAACGGCTTGACCGATTTAAATGAATTTTTCTGTATGCGTTTGAGTGGCGCCCTGGATGGTTTAGATTCACAAATCAGCCCGGCAGATGGCGCTGATTGTTTCTGTTTGTATTTGTGGGGGTTTTCGGGGACGAGAAATCGATCTAGCTCAGTCTTATGTCTGAGGAAGCTCATGTTTTCGAGTTTTCTCTTTCGCAATATTTCACGCATAATATGGGCGCTAATTAGGCTTTGTAAACTTATATCTACCCGTGCGAAGCTGGGACTGGCCGCTAGTAATGTTATTTTTTATCGCAGGTATCTAGAGGCTCACCTGAGGCTACGCGCGGCGCAAGTGGCGCGGCAACAAGGTGACAATGTTCCCGAACCTCCTCCTTACAAGGTAACTAGTAGCTTAGTTTACGGATTGTTGATGAACGGGCGCTGTCTGCTGAGACTGGTCATCTTTTAGCTGCCACAGTTATTTTAAAATTTGTTTTGTTTATTTTAATACTAGCTTCTGCCCGCGGCTTCGCTTGCGTTAGAAAGAGATAAAAAGTAGCCTATGTTACTCTCCATCCCTTCAACTATCTCCACTTAAAAAATCACGTCAATCCGTCGCTCCGTTTTGCCGTGAAAGAAAGACAAACAGACAGACAGACAGACACACTTTCCCATTTATAATATTAGTATGGATTTCTAACATGTCCGACTTGTTACGTTGTTCTCACATAGTACCTTAGATACAACAATGAATGATGTAACCAAATTTTTGTAATATGTTGATTTTAAATGAGTGTCCATGGAGTTTCTTGCTCGCTCTTCTCCATGAGACCTACTCCTTGGAACGAGCAACTAGCTTCATTTTTCTGACACATTGACGATTCAAAAGTACCTGTAATTGGTTTATTTGAATAAAATAGTTTTGAGTTTGAGTTGTTGTCTTGTACATTATATAGCTTTTATTTTAGTTGTCTGTACCTTAGTTTAAGCTCTGTATAGTTTTGGGATCAGACGGTCGTATGAGTTGTCCAAAGATATTTATCTACTAGCGACCCGCCCCAGCTTCGCACGGGTGTTACAAATCTTTAAAAATCCCGGCTTTTCTCTACTATAATAAGCATGTATTATACATATAAACCTTCCTAAAGAACTACTCTATCTATTAAAAAAAACCGCATCAAAATCCGTTGCGTAGTTTTAAAGATCTAAGCATACATAGGGACAGACAGAGGATAGTGACTTTGTTTTATACTATGTAGTGATTATTAGCTTTTATTTTGTCCACTACGGAGTCGCAAGACGACTACCGGCCACCGTAGGCGCGGTTCTGCGGATGGCGAGCGATGGGTAGCTCGCCGCCCGGCTAGGACCAGGACCGCGTCGACAAGCGTTAGTGTTCCACGCGCGCCTCAAAGAGAAGGAGTCAGCACAGGATGGGGCCCAACAGGGCCACGCCTGCCGGGGTTGCGGAATGTATGTAATAGTTACCATGACCCTGGAACATAAAGGGCAACCGAAGGAACATGAGTGGGTTTTAGTCAGTAAAAGTCAGACACGCCGCACCCAGGACGGGAGCAGTCATTTGATGATTTCCCACACACCAAAAAAAAAAAATGTTTTCGAGTAGTTTTATATTTTTTTTAGGCTCTTAGAGACGAGATTCATTCATTAAATTCCCTATATGTATGATTTCTATGACTTTATTAACCGATGCTGAGCGATTTATTTAAAAAAAAAAGTGCTTTCTTCAAATAATTTACCTGAACACTTTTCCCAGGCATCAAAATCGTCTCCCGAAGAAGTACAAGAACAAATAGAGCTGCTACAAAGCGTGGCGTGCTCGCGCTGGCCGGCCGTGGACGAGCTGCTGGAGCTGGGCGGCGTCGCGCTACTGCTGCAGGTCACCAGCCTCGCGCTCGACTGGAACTTTAACGGCAGGTATTGTGCGTTGTGTTCAGGATAGTGACGATGTTGATGATGCCTCGCGCTCGACTGGAACTTTAACGGCAGGTATTGTGCGTTGTGTTCAGGATATAGACGATGATGATGATGCCTCGCGCTCGACTGGAACTTTAACGGCAGGTATTGTGCGTTGTGTTCAGGATAGTGACGATGTTGATGATGCCTCGCGCTCGACTGGAACTTTAACGGCAGGTATTGTGCGTTGTGTTCAGGATAGTGACGATGTTGATGATGCCTCGCGCTCGACTGGAACTTTAACGGCAGGTATTGTGCGTTGTGTTCAGGATAGTGACGATGTTGATGATGCCTCGCGCTCGACTGGAAAGATAACGGCTGGGATTGTGCGTTTGGGTCATGATAGTGAAGATGTTGGTGATGCTCGCCCTCGACTGGAACTTTAACGGCAGGTATTGTGCGTTGTGTTCAGGATAGTGACGATGTTGATGATGCCTCGCGCTCGACTGGAACTTTAACGGCAGGTATTGTGCGTTGTGTTCAGGATAGTGACGATGTTGATGATGCCTCGCGCTCGACTGGAACTTTAACGGCAGGTATTGTGCGTTGTGTTCAGGATAGTGACGATGTTGATGATGCCTCGCGCTCGACTGGAACTTTAACGGCAGGTATTGTGCGTTGTGTTCAGGATAGTGACGATGTTGATGATGCCTCGCGCTCGACTGGAACTTTAACGGCGGTATTGTGCGTTGTGTTCAGGATAGTGACGATGTTGATGATGCCTCGCGCTCGACTGGAACTTTAACGGCAGGTATTGTGCGTTGTGTTCAGGATAGTGACGATGTTGATGATGCCTCGCGCTCGACTGGAACTTTAACGGCAGGTATTGTGCGTTGTGTTCAGGATAGTGACGATGTTGATGATGCCTCGCGCTCGACTGGAACTTTAACGGCAGGTATTGTGCGTTGTGTTCAGGATAGTGACGATGTTGATGATGCCTCGCGCTCGACTGGAACTTTAACGGCAGGTATTGTGCGTTGTGTTCACGATAATGACGATGCAGAATCAGCATTGTTTTTCTACATAAATGCGAGACTAAGTGTAAAAGTTTTTAACAGTTGTATAATTTAATTCAGGTTACAGTAAGTTTCATACGATGATTATTTTCTGTCGATGAGTATTCCGTGACAAAAGAGGATTTCTCTTTATCCTAGACTAGCTGTCCCCCGCGGTTTCACTCGCGTTATATTAGATTTTTGGTTACCAATAAAAGAAGATAAAAAGTATTCTGTGTCCGTCCCCTGGTCCTAAGCTACCTCTCCACCAATTTTCAGCCCAATCGGTTCTGCCGGTCTTTAGTTATAAAATGTGTAACTAACACGACTTTCTTTTATATATAACTAGCTTTTGCCCACGGCTTCGCTCGCGTTAGAAAGAGACAGAAAGTAGCCTATGTTACTCTCCATCCCTTCAACTATCTCCACTTAAAACATCACGTCAATCCGTCGCTCCGTTTTGCCGTGAAAGAAAGACAAACATACAGACAGACAGACACACTTTCCCATTTATAAAATTAGTATGGATATAGATAGTAGGTTAACTAATAAAGTACGCTTCGAGGAGTTCTCAGCTTGTACAAGTAGTGTTTAAGTTTACTTTGTAAAAGTCTGAGGGATCCTTTCGGCTACTCTAAGGCAGAGACCATTTTAGAGCATTTACCACTCCAGTAATTTATATCAACAAAAAAAATGTTTGAGTCTGGACCAATCCATACTAATATTATAAACTAGTTTCTGCCCGCGGCATCGCTCGCGTTAGAAAGAGACAAAAAGTAGCCTATGTTACTCTCCATCCCTTCAACTATCTCCACTTAAAAAATCACGTCAATCCGTCGCTCCGTTTTGCCGTGAAAGAAAAACAAACAGACAGACAGACACACTTTCCCATTTATAATATTAGTATGGATGCGAAAGTAACTCTGTCTGTCTATCTGTCTGTCTGTCTCTTCTTCACGCCTAAACCACTGAACCGATTAGAATGACATTTGGTACAGATATAGTCTGGGACCCGAGAAAGGACAAAAGTTAGTTTTCATCCCGGAAATTCCCCGGGAAAGGGAACTATTATTAAACGCGGACGAAGTCGCGGGCAAAAGCTAGTGATATTATAAATAAAAAGGTGTAGATAGGTTGCTAGTGTGCAAGACCCGTTGGTTGTGCGTAGACAATTATAAATCAACGTTTATCGTCAACTTCTTAAAACTACGTACCTAAACTCTACCCTCTCTATAATAAAGTCCATTGTCGGCAGATCAGAGACAGCGCGGTCTGTTACTATATTGTTGACATACTCTTAGATTCTAATCTAAACTCTACCCCCTCTACAATAAAGCCCATTCTCCCCAGATCGGAGACAGTCCGGTCGGCGCTAGACGTGATATCAGTTTGTTGTGTACAACTACTGCTTCTACACTCCTACATTCCAGTCTAAACTCTATCTCCTCTACAATAAAGCCCATTCTCCCCAGATTGGAGACAGTCCGGTCGGCGCTAGACGTGATATCAGTATGTTGTGTACAACTACTGCCTCTACACTCCTACATACCAATCTAAACTCTACCCCCTCTACAATAAAGCCCATTTTCACCAGATCGGAGACAGTCCGGTCGGCGCTAGACGTGATATCAGTTTGTTGTGTACAACTACTGCCTCTACACTCCTACATTCCAGTCTAAACTCTACCCCCTCTACAATAAAGCCCATTTTCACCAGATCGGAGACAGTCCGGTCGGCGCTAGACGTGATATCGGTTTGCTGCGTGGCGCCGCGCGTACAACTACTGCTCACGGAGAAGGTCGACATGAGGGACGCGGAAATGACCACAGGAGTCAATATTGTACTTGGTAAGTTCATAAAGACTATGATAATACTAGCTTTTGCCCGCGGCTTCGCTCGCGTTAAAAAAAGACAAAAAGTAGCCTATGTTACTCTCCATCCCTTCAACTATCTCCACTTAAAAAATCACGTCAATTCGTCGCTCCGTTTTGCCGTGAAAGAAAGACAAACATACAGACACACAGACACACTTTCCCATTTATAATATTAGTATGGATGATATTGGTGCTGATTCTCTTGTTCAAAAACTTAACTAAACTATGTTAAATGCATCTTTTTCTTTCCATTTCTGAATGAAAAGAACAGAAGATACATTTTAGTTTAATCCTGTCAAATTAGAGAGCGCCCGATGTAAATGAACGTATTTTTAGTTTGTAATTCGTGTCTAAATTATCTATGGAGTGTCTAAATTTGACAGGACTTAACTTATATTTTATCTTCTGTCCTTTTCTTTAAGAAATGGAAAGAGAAAGATGCATTTAACTTGAATTTAGTTAAGTTTGTGAACAAGAGAATCGGCACCATTTACTTTGGATATCAGTTGTAGCGCCTAAATCTTACACAAATATGTTATTATCTGGACGATAAAATTGCAAGCGTTATTGCGATAGTATGATAATATAAATAGGGATGACGACAACACAAAAAAACCGGCCAAGAGCGTGTCGGGCCACGCTCAGTGTAGGGTTCCGTAGTTTCCTGTCCGTCACAATAAGTGTTTCCACTTATGAGTTTAAAAAAAGGCTATTTGTTACGTTGACATACTAAGTACGCAGAAATTATTTTTGAATTTTTTTTGTCTTTTTTTTTTCAAAATCTGTTCTTTCCATCAAGTTGACTAGAAAGTCCTTATAAAATTGTACATTTTCAGATTTTTTTGATATTTTTTAAACTTATGGTTCAGAAGGTAGGGACGCATTGTTTTTACTTTTGGAGCGATTATTTCCGAAATGATTGACATTATCAAAAAATGATTTCAGTAAACCCCTATTCATTTTTAAATACCTATCCAACAATGAAATCTAAATGACTGACTCATTACTTTTTTAAGCGTCTTGTCTATTATCGCAGCAGTGATTAACAAAACGCAATAACGCATGCGATAATAACGCCCCTGGGTGGTAGACGCATACTTATAGCACTTTTTACGTGTAAGTTTTGCATTTGATTGTTTTGAACTAACCATGAAATATCTTACAATACAATATTTAAAAATCTTTGGAGATATAGCTTTTGAAAGTAATTTATGTGTTTACAAAAATTGTGTCTCAGGTTTTATATTTCAATGCTAAAAAGCAAAACCATTATGATTCCTTCTCATAAATATTTTCCAAAATTTACGATTTTAATTCCGAGATAACGCACTTACGCACCTTCCACCCCTTATATACCAGATAAATAATCCGTACTTATTTAATTTGCGTCTGACATAAACCGTCCGGAAACAAAAGAGACTAGCTTATAGTCTGGTAACAGTAACAGAACCCTGCTCTGTCTTTTGTTACCAGACGGTTTATGACTATTACCCGAATATTCAAACGTCGCTAACTTTAAGACGCTTTCAAATCAAATCTCTCACTCAAATCTATTGCTGTATTTGTCACTCTGAAAGCATAAACTATAAGGACAGCCGTCTTAAAATTAAGCGACGTTTAGGTGTTCGGCCATATAACAGAGATTAATTGTAAAAGCAAGGGTGCTTTATCTCGTGATTGTAACTTTAGCTTAGCCTAACCAAATCAGTTTATAGCATAGCAGCACCTCAGTAACCATAGTACCACAGATGTGTTGGCAGGCGCCGCGGACGGCGACATAGTACCAGAGCCAGAGGTGCAGAAGGCGGCGCTCAACGTGCTCGTGAACTGTGTGTGCGCGCCCGTGCATCGGGTGAGTCACATAGTACACAGACGTGATGCAGGCGACATAGTACCAGAGCCAGAGGTGCAGAAGGCGGCGCTCAACGTGCTCGTGAACTGTGTGTGCGCGCCCGTGCATCGGGTGAGTCACATAGTACACAGACGTGATGCAGGCGACATAGTACCAGAGCCAGAGGTGCAGAAGGCGGCGCTCAACGTGCTCGTGAACTGTGTGTGCGCGCCCGTGCATCGGGTGAGTCACATAGTACACAGACGTGATGCAGGCGACATAGTACCAGAGCCAGAGGTGCAGAAGGCGGCGCTCAACGTGCTCGTGAACTGTGTGTGCGCGCCCGTGCATCGGGTGAGTCACATAGTACACAGACGTGATGCAGGCGACATAGTACCAGAGCCAGAGGTGCAGAAGGCGGCGCTCAACGTGCTCGAGAAATGAGTGTGCGCGCCCGTGCATCGGGTGAGTCACATAGTACACAGACGTGATGCAGGCGACATAGTACCAGAGCCAGAGGTGCAGAAGGCGGCGCTCAACGTGCTCGTGAACTGTGTGTGCGCGCCCGTGCATCGGGTGAGTCACATAGTACACAGACGTGATGCAGGCGACATAGTACCAGAGCCAGAGGTGCAGAAGGCGGCGCTCAACGTGCTCGTGAACTGTGTGTGCGCGCCCGTGCATCGGGTGAGTCACATAGTACACAGACGTGATGCAGGCGACATAGTACCAGAGCCAGAGGTGCAGAAGGCGGCGCTCAACGTGCTCGTGAACTGTGTGTGCGCGCCCGTGCATCGGGTGAGTCACATAGTACACAGACGTGATGCAGGCGACATAGTACCAGAGCCAGAGGTGCAGAAGGCGGCGCTCAACGTGCTCGTGAACTGTGTGTGCGCGCCCGTGCATCGGGTGAGTCACATAGTACACAGACGTGATGCAGGCGACATAGTACCAGAGCCAGAGGTGCAGAAGGCGGCGCTCAACGTGCTCGTGAACTGTGTGTGCGCGCCCGTGCATCGGGTGAGTCACATAGTACACAGACGTGATGCAGGCGACATAGTACCAGAGCCAGAGGTGCAGAAGGCGGCGCTCAACGTGCTCGTGAACTGTGTGTGCGCGCCCGTGCATCGGGTGAGTCACATAGTACACAGACGTGATGCAGGGCGACATAGTACCAGAGCCAGAGGTGCAGAAGGCGGCGCTCAACGTGCTCGTGAACTGTGTGTGCGCGCCCGTGCATCGGGTGAGTCACATAGTACACAGACGTGATGCAGGCGACATAGTACCAGAGCCAGAGGTGCAGAAGGCGGCGCTTACTGCACTATCCAAGTTTAATTTATTTAAAAAATTAAAATAGCAACAAAATGGTCAGTTATCAATTATATATGTATACACCGATGTTGCAGCTCAAAAATGTCAAAGAAACTTTCCCCAATATATAATATATTCATTGTGTATGATAATTATTCCCAAGGATGTTTCTGATGTGATCAAAAACTTCTATTCAATAGAAGTTATTTTTTATGACTTGGAAGAAGATAACTTCAATAGAAGTTGTATTTGTTTAATCGAATATTATACACCCTTATTGAAGGTCTGAAAAATCGGAATTCATAATAATTTTTGGTATTTTTTTAAGAAGTAAGAAGAATCACAGACTTCGGTGAAGGAAAACATCGTGAGGAAACCTGGACTTGTAGTTAATATAAGTCCGAAATCGCCAATCCGCCTTGAGCAAGCGTGGTGATCAATGCTCGTGCCTTCTCTGTATGAGAAGAGGCCTTTGCTTGACAGTGGGACAGTTATAGGCTGGTCTTATTATTTTTTAGGAGAATTAAGTTATTTAATAATATATTTTCTCTTTAGGCGGGGACCTCAACGACGCGGTTCTCAATAACAGGGTCAAGTAAAAAGAAGACTGCGCTCAAATCTTATGAAGATTTAATACAAAAGGTTTGGGAGAGCGTGCGGACTAACAACGGTATTATGGTGAGTCTAAATTAAATTTTGTTCTTAGTGACTTTTTTTTGGTGAGTGGGAAATCATCAAATGACGTCTCCGGTCCTGGTTGCGGCGGGGGGGGGTGTCAGACTTTTACTGACTAAAACCCACTCATGTTCCTTCTGTTGCCCTTTATGTTCCGAGGTCACGATAACTATTATAAACATTATGGCTTAAAATCCATTTTGAAATGTTGAGTTTTTTTTGGTTTCTGCTTAATCGGACTGATTTCAGGGTCATATTATGTATTTTCATTTCATTGGTTATGTTTTTCTCCTAGGATAGGAAACGTGTAAGGTTTACATGTTCACTAGCTTTTGCCTGCGACTTCGTCCGCGAGGATTAATAACTCCTGTTCCCGAGGGATTTCCGGGATGAAAACTTTCCTATGTCCTGTCTCGGGTCCCAGACTATATCTGTACCAAATTTCATTCAAATCTGTTCAGTGGTTTAGGCGTGAAGAAGAGACAGACAGACAGAGTTACCTTTCGCATTTATAATATTAGTGCGAAAGTACGGATTTATTCCATAGTTTGCATTGCCATACAACAATGCAAAATATTTATTACTAATAAAGTAATCCATACTAATATTATAAATAGGAAAGTGTGTCTGTCTGTCTGTCTGTCTGTTTGTCTTTCTTTCACGGCAAAACGGAGCGACGGATTGACGTGATTTTTTAAGTGGAGATAGTGGAAGGGATGGAGAGTAGTAGTAGTAGTTTTGTCTCTTTCTAACGCGAGCGAAGCCGCGGGCAGAAGCTAGTTTATTATATTTAAAACAAGTCTTCAAAGGCTGATTCATACACAACTTTTATTATGATTCTGAAATCTCGAAAAAAATATCAGCTGTTACATACATTATGCTCGGTTTTTAGAAACAGCTGATATTTTTTCGAGATTTCACAATTGGTTCCATAATAAAAGTTGTTAGTTTTCATGGGTAGAAATATCTCCTAGCGGGTTGTGCAGGATCAAAAATACACCTTTAGTACGATTTTTAATTCGAGTCAGAAAAATGACATTTCCAGTGTTTCTGGTTTTTAGTCCCAATTAAATAGTGATGTGATAAAATCGAGTTTTTACAATTAAATCGTAGTCAAGAATACTTTTTTTATTAAATATCAAATTGCCTTATTTAATTATAAAAAAAAATATTACATGTAATTTACGGTAATTAAATAGAAGACATACACGGTAGGTAATTTAATATTAATAATAATAATAATAATAATATATCTTTATTTTCTCTCTTCACAAAGGTTCACAACAGATATAAACAAATTAGACAAGAGACACATTTAGCAAATATTCAGAAACATAATGAGCCTTTGTGAGAGACTGGCGTCCGTACTAGGATACCCTGTGTGACGGATCCCCAGGCTCTCACCCCGAATTAATGTAGCAAACATTACAATTTTTGTTTTATCACAATCTCTCGATCTAGAAAATTAAATGCATTATCAATGAGAAAAGAAGAAGAAAAGCAGAACATTAATATTTAAATTAAGCTAACTTAACCTAACAAAGTTATAACTTAGACTAAGTTAGTGTAAATGCGTGTGTAGTGTGCTGAGTGTGTAAGCGAGTGAGTGGGTGAGTGTGTAAGTGTGTAGGGGAGTGAAGTGTGTAAAACAATGAAATTGTGTGGTGAGCTTATGTTGTGGTGTGTTTAAAGACAGTCAAGAATCAGTTATTTTATTTACGAGATTATAATGAATAGCTGCTCCGTAGCCTCATAATCCAACTTTTGCAACCAGGTAGATATTTTTTTTTTACACTGTTGTTTAGGTAGGGAATATATTGACAAAATTTCGTTAATTTTGTTATACAAGTAGTTACTGAGAAAACCATAATGCCGGCGAGAGAAAGAAGTATGGAACCGAGTTGTGGGACAAACCGCGTATTTACGTCGTCTACCCTCGTACAAAACAGGATTATAGATGAGAGAAGAATGCTTGCGCAAAATCGTATTTTGAATGTAAAGTTGACGTACAGTTAAAACTCCGACATATTACATAAAACACTGTTATATTATTTGTTTTTGGTATGGTCCATATTTCTAAAATTGTTTTATTTAAGACGGTATGTATTCAATATTTACAATAAAAAACGCTTTGGTACCTAATAAAACAAAGCTTGACTAAATGTCTAAGTCTATCGATTGCGGAACATCACTATTGTAGCGGGTCACCCTTTTTTTGGTATCAGTGACAGTAGCACTTGTCATTTTTCTGACTCGAATTAAAAATCGTACTATAGTATAACTTTTACCCGCAGGTGCTACTATCACTAATGATGGTAAAGTCGCCGATAACGGACGCCGATCGGTTGCGAGGGCTCGCGTGCAGAGCGCTGGCGGGGCTCGCGCGGTGTCCCACTGTGAGGCAGATCATCTCCAAGCTGCCTCTCTTCACCACGTCGCAGATACAAGGTCAGTCTTTTTTGGGTCAATCCCACCACACTATCCCTAACCACTGCAACTCCTGAAAGCCAGAATCAACAGTGGAGTCCGCCAGAAAAGCGCCGAGCAATGAAGCTCGACGAGTCCCGGAGAAACGATTCAACTGTCTTGGATCCCGCAACGATATTAATTAGGTCAAGGACCAGGTCAGTCTGTGTAGTCGTGTGTTTGTGCACTTTATTAAACCTTCGAACACACGTGCTTCGAGAGACAATAGACAATAGCAGCGCGACAGCCGGCTGTTGCTTGCTCGTCGAAAGCTTAAGGTTTTATCCTATCTTTTACTGCCCCACAGCTGAACAAAGCCAGGAAGTAAGGCACTCTTTTCTTGACATTTATTTTCTTCCTTCAATGACCATGCGACAGCCGGCTGTCGGGCTGCTATTGTCTTTCTATTGTGTTACGAATCACGTGTGTTCGAAGGTTTATTCTTATTCTACATCGTGTTGGGTAAGACGAGGGACATAATGAACAGTGACCGGATAATCGGATGCATATTTACCTAAAGTTCATTTTTGGTTAGGAAATATTATGGAAGAAATATTTGATTCTATAAAAAAACAGTAAATATTTTGAATCAGAAATCCCGGTTTTTTATATATAATATTATCCAACACCTTTAACTAAGTAAAATATTCCTACACCCGATTTGATTCTATAGTAAAAAAACTTGTCTATTTCGAATTTCCGGGATTTTTTCTATACAAAAGTGTATTCCATAATAACCAACACCTACTTACCTTTAGGTAAATAG
Organism: Athetis lepigone; assembly: GCA_033675125.1. Classification (NCBI taxonomy): domain Eukaryota; kingdom Metazoa; phylum Arthropoda; class Insecta; order Lepidoptera; family Noctuidae; genus Athetis; species Athetis lepigone. Next base: position 7,013,150 of record CM066220.1, on the reverse strand, counting down.
GCATCCGATTATCCGACCACTGAAAGAAGGAGGCTATTCAGTATATTATGATTCTGATTCCAAACATGTAAAAAAACTATACCTTAATTTTCAACCGACTTCAAAAAAAGGAGGAGGTTCTCAATTCGACTGTATGTTTTTTTTTTTTTTTTATGTTTGTTACTCGATTTCTCGTAGACGCCTGGACCGATTTCAAAAATTCTTTTTTTATTCGAAAGGGTATGCTTGTCATTTGGTCCCATTGTCACCAGGTCAGGACCTGGTGGTGGAAACCCTGAGAAATTGAGGGCATCTCTAGAAAATTGTAGGCGAGCATCGGGTAAAAACTTAATATTAATGTGTATATCTGATGAGACAACAATACCATGGAGATTTAGGGCCGATCTGATGATGGAGACGACAGATAATCAAGGGAACTCCTCAACGGTACAACTTAGGTACCTCGTCTTTGGGCTCATTTTATTCGTGATGACAAGATCTTTACACCGAGATGGGTTATGACGGCCACAGCAAGCTCCGTGATGCAGGTGCAGTACAGTTAAGGGAACTCATTAATGGTTGATAGCAGCTACATAGTGTTTGGGCTTATTTTATTCGTATTGATAAGCCCTTTACACCGAGATTGATTATAATGCAGATTCGATAGTGAAGACAAAATACAGTTTAAGGATATCCTAAATGGTCCGTAGCAGCTACCTCGTGTTCCAGCTTCATTGAAGTTAGTTTTACACTAAAATTGATTATGATTTGTCGTTTTGAATCGACAATTTATTATAGGTACAATGAGTATTATAAAAATGCATTCATATTATAGAAGAAGTTTTATTGTATATTGTCTGCGTTGTTAAACGTTTGATGCTTTTTTTACGCTTGGATGAAACTTGGAATGGACATTGGCAGCCTGGATAGGTTTTTTAGTCAGACATTGGAACTCGACACTAAAAAGTAAAAAATAAAAAACTTTTTACAAAAAAAAATAACCGCCTTCAAAAACAAAAAACTTAAAAATAACTAAAATTTCGGAAGTCGGTGGCAACACAAATTGACTGGCTGAAGAGAAGCCACCTACTTCCGAAATTTTAGTTATTTTTAAGTTTTTTGTTTTTGAAGGCGGTTATTTTTTTTGTAAATAGTTTTTTTTTAACATAATATATGTCATGATGGCCTAGTGGTGGCGCCCGCCTCTAATGCTAGAGGTTGTGGGTTCGAATCCTGACAAGTACCTATGTGACCTTTCAATTCATTTGTACTTTCTAAAATGTATCTTTGACATCACAGACATCGGTGAAGGAAAACATCGTGAGGAAACCTGGACTTGTAGTTAATATGAGTCCGAAATCGCCAATCCGCCTTGAGCGCTCGTGGTGTTTAATACTCGTGTCTTCTCTGTATGAGAAGAGGCCTTTGTCCTGCAGTGGGACAGTAAGAGGCTGGTATTATTTATGTACAGCCTGACAATGACTGGCAAATTGTAAAAGATTTGAATTTCTCGGGCTATCGTAAATCAACCAACGTTCGCCGATCCCGAAAGGACTTGTCGACATGTTGGATAGACTACAAGAAGGCCTATGACTCAGTGCCACATGCATGGCTCACGAGGGTGCTGGAGTTGTATAAGATTGATGCAACTCTGTGCACCTTCTTGAAGTCAATGGGGCAATGGAGGACGGTGCTTCGCTATTTAGGATGTCGACACTTCCTGAGGAATAGCAAACCTATAAGGATGTATACAGAAAGAAAGCTGAAAACTTATAAGCGCTTACCGGTGCTTGACAGCGCTGGTCCGTTCTACACAGAGGAAGTAGGTTGAAGCAGACCAAGCAGAATGTCGGACTCATCGGATGATGATTTGGTTGCAGTTGTCGCAGTTGTTTATTAATTTTAAATGGCAGCGCCCAGCGTTAACCAGAGCGTGTTAAAGCTAGTCGGAACTTGTTGGCACCGTTCAGTGCTTATCGGCGTGCGTTCATATGTTTTTCTGCGCGGGTTACCAGAGCTGTCAAGCGCCGGTTAGCGCTTATAAGTTTCCAGCTTTCTTTCTGTATACAGCTGAGGATTGAGCGGGACATATTCCAGGGTGATAGTTTGAGTCCGCTTTGGTTCTGCCTAGCCTTGAACCCTTTAAGCTCATAGCTGTATATGAATACTCCATCCGCAGTGTTGATGCGTGACCCGATCCTGCAGGAGAAGCGTCAGGAGCACGTGATGTTCCAGAAGTATGCTCTCGAGCTGCTCGAGCGAGTCTCCGGCAAGAGCAAGCATATGGGCGCCGAGTTCGAGACATCGCTCGCCAACATACACCGGGTGAGTCGAGTTAACCAAGCGACAGCCGGCTGTCGCGCTGCTATGGTCTTCGCTGCTGACTGCTAGGCCGAAGGTCGTGGGTTCGATTCCCAGCCAGAACAAACTTTGTGTGATAAGCATGATTGTTTGTATGTGTCTGGGTGTAATTTATGTATGTGTTTATAAATGGCCGTGTGTGTGTACTCACACACACGGCCACGTCCCAGGATATTTATTTATTTGTTATTATGCCGATTTACGTCGAAATTTACCCCGAAAAAGCCGAGGCATGTAAACGACAAATGAGGGTTTTTTGGCAGCACGTTGGCGTCGGGTCCGGCTGCGGCTTGATTGGTGGATTTTGACATATTTGTCGGTAAAACGGCATGACATTGACAAATAATATGTCAAAAATTCACCAATCGTGCTGCAGTTGGACCTGACGCCTACGTATTGCCATCTAGCGGATTTCTCATATGCAAAAAAACCTCATTCATACAAAATGGCTGAGGTGGCTCGCGATCAGAGTCTAGGTGACAAATACACCCCGTATTGGGCGCACAGACTTCTGGTCTTATATTAATTTTACTATCTCAATCTACAGGCAAACGTGGTGGCCCAAACGCGAATCAACTACAACGAACATCAGCTCCTTCAGTTAGTAGCGGCGCACTTAGCGGCGCGAGGTCTATCGGCGAGCGCGGCCACGCTGCAGCGCGAGGCTCGCCTGCCGCCCCCCGCGCTGCCCGCGCCGCCGCCGCCCCCGCCGCCGCCTGTCTACACACCCTCCACGCCTACTAGAGTGAGTATGTCGGCGAGCGCGGCCACGCTGCAGCCTGTCTACACACCCTCCACGCCTACTAGAGTGAGTATGTCGGCGAGCGCGGCCACGCTGCAGCCTGTCTACACACCCTCCACGCCTACTAGAGTGAGTATGTCGGCGAGCGCGGCCACGCTGCAGCCTGTCTACACACCCTCCACGCCTACTAGAGTGAGTATGTCGGCGAGCGCGGCCACGCTGCAGCCTGTCTACACACCCTCCACGCCTACTAGAGTGAGTATGTCGGCGAGCGCGGCCACGCTGCAGCCTGTCTACACACCCTCCACGCCTACTAGAGTGAGTATGTCGGCGAGCGCGGCCACGCTGCAGCCTGTCTACACACCCTCCACGCCTACTAGAGTGAGTATGTCGGCGAGCGCGGCCACGCTGCAGCCTGTCTACACACCCTCCACGCCTACTAGAGTGAGTATGTCGGCGAGCGCGGCCACGCTGCAGCCTGTCTACACACCCTCCACGCCTACTAGAGTGAGTATGTCGGCGAGCGCGGCCACGCTGCAGCCTGTCTACACACCCTCCACGCCTACTAGAGTGAGTATGTCGGCGAGCGCGGCCACGCTGCAGCCTGTCTACACACCCTCCACGCCTACTAGAGTGAGTATGTCGGCGAGCGCGGCCACGCTGCAGCCTGTCTACACACCCTCCACGCCTACTAGAGTGAGTATGTCGGCGAGCGCGGCCACGCTGCAGCCTGTCTACACACCCTCCACGCCTACTAGAGTGAGTATGTCGGCGAGCGCGGCCACGCTGCAGCCTGTCTACACACCCTCCACGCCTACTAGAGTGAGTATGTCGGCGAGCGCGGCCACGCTGCAGCCTGTCTACACACCCTCCACGCCTACTAGAGTGAGTATGTCGGCGAGCGCGGCCACGCTGCAGCCTGTCTACACACCCTCCACGCCTACTAGAGTGAGTATGTCGGCGAGCGCGGCCACGCTGCAGCCTGTCTACACACCCTCCACGCCTACTAGAGTGAGTATGTCGGCGAGCGCGGCCACGCTGCAGCCTGTCTACACACCCTCCACGCCTACTAGAGTGAGTATGTCGGCGAGCGCGGCCACGCTGCAGCCTGTCTACACACCCTCCACGCCTACTAGAGTGAGTATGTCGGCGAGCGCGGCCACGCTGCAGCCTGTCTACACACCCTCCACGCCTACTAGAGTGAGTATGTCCGCGAGCGCGCCACGCTGCAGCCTGTCTACACACCCTCCACGCCTACTAGAGTGAGTATGTCGGCGAGCGCGGCCACGCTGCAGCCTGTCTACACACCCTCCACGCCTACTAGAGTGAGTATGTCGGCGAGCGCGGCCACGCTGCAGCCTGTCTACACACCCTCCACGCCTACTAGAGTAAGAATATACTAGCCGCCGACATGTCGCCGCGCAACATACGCGCGCGATGTTGCCGACATGCTTCTTTCAACATAAGTTTGTTCGGTGGGTCGGCGGCTTTGGTGTGTAGTGCGCTTAATACAATACAACTGCGACATACAGCGCTCTATAAGTTTTAAACAAAGGCGCTTAACGGTGCCCACAAAATGTAGTAAATACATTGCTTGTTTCCCCCACAGCCACGGCTCTCCGTGTCCCGCGCGAACAGCAGTGGATCGCTGCACCGCGATAGCATCGACCTGAACAGCTCTCACAACGCGATGCATACGGACGAGGCCAGCCCAGTGCCGACTGTCATCAAACTTAGGTGAGTGTTGTACATTGGTGCTGAATGCTTAAATGCATCTTTCTTTTTCGTTTCTTAAAGGAAAGGACAGAAGATATATTTTAGTTTAATCCTGTCAAATTTAGACACTCCATAGTTAATTTAGACGCGATATTCGTCTTTTAGACAAGCTCTTAATCTATTAGCGCGAACTTAGTTCGTACGATCGCGCGACCAAACATATGTACCTAAAATGTACCTACTTACATTGCATATTTACCCTATACCCCAAGGCCGATTTTAGAGCTCGACCGACCGTCTGTGCGTACATCGGTCGCGCTTCTCATTTGTATGAAAATTCACAAGTCGTCACAGTGCTCGACCGACCGTACGCACGCGTATTAATGTCAATTTCCATACAAATGAGAAGCGCGAACGATGTACGCACCGACGGTCGGTCGAGCTCTAAAATCGGCCTAAGGTCTCAGTACACTATAATATTAACTGTGTCAGTCTTATGTGTACGACAATGATGTATAAAGAGCGGAGCCTCCTAATACAGGCATTGTTTGCTTAAATGGAGGCCCCAAACACGTTAACATGTAATGTACTTTCGTATTGACACAATAAACTATTTTGTATTTGTTTGTTGTATATGGAATTCGACTAGGCGTCCTAATTGACATTTGCGCGATATTTTGCACACGCTCACTCGCGTCAATAGGCGAGACGACAAAAAAAAGTAATTAGTCCGTCAGATAGATTATCAAAAAATTTTAGACACGCATTTTTTCTTCGTAAACGAAGAATGACGACGATACAGTGCGTTGAAGTTGCGCGTGACGTCACGATCAGATACAATTTTTGCATTACGGTGACGTCAGAGGGGCTTCTGACGTCACCGTGAAAAAATGTTGTAAGGATACAAAAAATCTTTTCACCTAAATTGAAGTTTTTTTTTACAAGCGACCCACCCTGGCTTCGGTCGGATAACAATTTAGTTGTTAAAAGGTAAAAAAAATATTGTCGAACATTTGGTCAACTTATACCTATGTCAATTTTAAAAATTAACTGCCTGCGAAAACTAAATACAGGAAAATAAGCATAATAATGGAAGTTGGTGGCTATCGTTCTGTTTGTTGTTTTATCATTGTCACCGACATCCGAAATTTAAGTTATTTTTATGTTTTTAGTTTTTGAAGGCATTTTTTTGATGTGAAACATCTATAGCCGCACGTAAAACAAATTTCTGGCGTGGCGACGCGTCGCCACGCTTTTTCTTT
>CM066220.1:6350285-6406590 GCA_033675125.1 Athetis lepigone | reverse complement strand
GGGGGGGGGGGGGCTGCTTCTCTGCTGTTGTACGTACTTGTGTTAGCCATTGAAGTGAAAATATTATGATCTGTCTAATAATAAATACCTACATAATGGTACATGTATACCTATATATATTATTTATGTATAATACATTATTTATAAATTGTGTTTGTATTTTTCTACAAATTATGAAAAAAAAAAAAAATTCTTCTATACTACAACTAAATAATAATTAATTGTGATTTAGATAGGCAAATTGCTTTAACGCAAATATCAATCAGTAGATACCTCATGTTAGTTAGTATTTATTTTCTTAGTTTTGTACCTATATTTACCTATGAGAAATAGGTATAATGTATTCACATACACCTACACCAAGTGGTATTTTTGTCTTCAGTGTGTTGTTGTGGTGTATTAAGAGCCCATGTAATTTTCTCTCCATCTCTCTTTTACTTACGATACGACGACCGATGTTTACCTGTTTAGGTAGGTAGGTAGGTAGGTAGTAGGTACCTGTGTCAATTTGATCATACGTAGGAGGTTTGGTTGTGTTTTTATTGAAAACACCGTTAAAGAAACTGTTTTGTTAATAATTTGACGAATCATATTGTGGCCCTGAAAAGGGCCTTTTGTTTTTGAATGCATACGAGCGAAGAGCGTCGCGCACCCGACATAATACATATGACTGGCACAAATATTACATCGAAATACGCGAGCGCCGGGCTGCACTCGCACGAAGCACCACCACGGTCTGATGTCGCGCGGCGGCACAACGTTTAAGCCTTCTTCTCGGTCTTCTTGGGCAGGAGCACGGCCTGGATGTTCGGCAGCACACCACCTTGAGCGATCGTCACGCCCGAGAGCAGCTTGTTCAACTCCTCGTCGTTGCGGATGGCCAATTGAAGATGACGCGGGATGATCTGGTTTTGTTTGGCTTCTTGTTGTCCCTCGCGGCGTTGCCGGCCAACTCGAGAACCTCAGCAGCCAGATACTCCATCACGGCGGCCAAGTAGACGGGCGCACCGGCACCCACGCGCTCTGCGTAGTTACCGTTACGCAGCAGCCTGTGAATACGACCCACAGGGAACTGAAGACCGGCACGGTTGGAGCGGGACTTTGCCTTTCCCTTCACCTTGCCACCTTTACCGCGACCCGACATGATTGAAAGGTTTGTTTTTAAATGAACTCGCGAAACTATTACGAAACACGCGTACACAGCAGTGTGCGCGCGCCGAGACAGTCGAACAATTTGTGAACCCACAAAACCTTGGCTGTCGCGTTTTATATACGCGCCCCGCGTAGCTGTGTCAGTGGGAGGGAGTAAAATGTACGTGATTCTGAAAACGCGCAAGCGCGGTCTTGTTTCTATCGTGAGTTACGTGTACATACTTAATATAATATATATGTATATATAATTATGATGTTTAGATATTGAGTTATCGGTGGACAAGACAAAATGAAATTTGTTATGATTTAGCGACTTATTAATAGGTACCTAATGTTTCTTAAAAAAAAAAAAAAAAAAAAACCCACGTTAGGTTTTATATTAGGTACCTACCATTAATATTATAATCATCCCATAATAAGAAGATAGATAGATATATAGATAGATAGATAGATAGATAGTTAGGTAGGTAGGTCGGTAGGTAGGTAGGTAGGTAGGTAGGTAGGTAGGTAGGGAGGTAGGTAGGTAGGTAGGTACCCATTTAATTTTATTCGTTACGATTTGATATTGTGTAATTTTCTTTTAATTACCTAGGTACCCACGTACTTGCTTCGAATCGAATGCGCGCGAGTTTGTGCACGTTTAGGGCGGGAAAGTTTGATGAGTTCGATCATAATTATGTTGGAGGTGATGCGTATTGGGCGGCTGAGTTAAATCGGTCCTCAAATAAAAGTAACTGATTTATAGTGAAGTATTAATAAACTTTAAGAAATAGTGAAATGTGACGACGCCCGTTGACATATTGTATGGTGTATCTCCGACGTATAGGTAGGTATGTTTTTACCTATGTATGTATGTATGTTTGTAGGATCATAGTAAGTATCTAGATAAGTAGATAGGTACCTAAATAGGTAGGTAGGTACCGTAAGTATTCCTAAGTAGCTATGCCGTTTTTATTTATTGGGTTAACGAGTAGTATGTAGTACCTAATAGTTTAATAGGTTATTATTATGGACGGATGGATGGATGGATGGATGGATGGATGTCTGGATGGATGGCTGGATGTATGTATGTATGTATCTATGTATGGATTCATTGTTGTCGTTTTGACTCTCTGTTTTAAAGAAATGAATATTGTTCATATTCATGATAGCTTTGTTAGCCCTGAAAAGGGCTTTTTGGTGTGCGCTCGGTGAGCGCCGCGGTTTGAGAGCGCATGCACGCGCGCTAAGCATCTCGATGCCGCCGTAGTTTCTTCATCGTCGTTTGTTTCCGATGAATATCTTCGGTGACAATCTCGAGACACGTCGAACGCGCTCCGCACCCCCTCCATCCCGAGGACGGTAGACAGACCGACTCGTACGTACCACGCGCGCGCGGTTGGGAATGTTGATGATGTAAGTAGTAGCTAGGTATTATAAAACACCAATCACATCACTCATCATCGGCCGCCGTTGATGTTGATCTTCCATCCACTCGTGGTGTCGTAGTGGTCGTCGTCGCCGTCGACGGTGTGTAACGCGAATGCGCGCGCGACCGTAGCTTACTTCTTAGCGGCGGACGCTTTCTTGGCTGCCGGCTTAGACTTTGGTGTAGCCGCGGCCTTCTTGGGTTTGGGCGCTTTAGGTTTCTTCGTTGGCGGTTTCGCGGTCTTCTTGGCTTTAGGTGCGGCGGCTCCCTTCGCCTTGGCTGGTGCGGCGGCCTTCTTGGGTGCCGGCTTCTTCTTGGCGGCGGCGGCCTTCTTGTCCTTAGCCGCAGCGGCCGCGGACGCCTTGGACTTTGACGGTGAACCCGAAGCGGCGGCGGCGGCGGCCTTCTTGGTCTTGGCGCCGGCCGCAGAGGCGGTCGCCTTCTTGGTCTTCGCAGCGGCAGATGCGGGCGCTTTACCGGCGGCCTTGCTGGCGGCGCCGGCGGGTTTCTTGGCCGCGGCAGACTTAGACTCGAGCTTGAAAGAGCCTGAGGCGCCCTTGCCCTTGGTCTGGATCAACGCGCCAGATTCGACGGCGCTCTTGAGGTATTTCCTGATGAAAGGAGCCAGTTTCTCCGCGTCGACCTTGTACTGGGCGGCGATGTACTTCTTGATCGCCTGCAGGGAAGATCCGCTGCGCTCCTTCATCTCCTTGATGGCGTTGTTGACCATCTCCGATGTCTTGGGATGGGTCGGCTTCGCCTTAGGTTTTTTCGCGGCACCGGCGCCGCCGGCCTGCCTCGCCTGCTTCTTCGCTGGTGTAGCGGGTGCCGGAGCCTCGGTAGCGACTGCTGTGTCTGCCATTGTATTGTATTGTTGTTTGTATGTACGTAAGAACGAACGAATAAAATCACCATACTACAACACTGCACAGAGATAGAGAGAGACTTAGATGTCGCCACTTAAAGGTTCATAAACGTCATTACGTACGCGCACGCCTATGCACGACGAAACTTTACCGTAACGAGAGCCGCGATGTCGCGGGACGTTTTCTCGTATGAACGCTTGAAAGTTTTCACTAACATGTATCTAATAAAATAAATAAAAATAATGGTTAACGGGTGTAACGTTACGAAGTGTTTACTGTTTCGGATAGGTCATGAAGTTGACTATGCGGGTGTGCGATCGTAGATAGGGTATCGCGTGCGTTTCGCCGGTGGCGGCGTTATAATTTGACTACTGCGTACGAAGCGTAGGTCGGGTCCCGTTCAAAATGTTATTTTCTCTATAAAAGTGATAGTTAGTGGCGATCGTGGTCGACGCGTCAACAATGAGGATATCGAGCTTGTGTGGTAACAGGACTTCGTCGATATCACACGGTCTTGCGAGCGTATTATCGACCTAAAAGTGAACCGTCGTAAAACACCGCGAGCGCCGAACTGTTAAGGACGGACGGCTCCGTTCAGGACGTGCAACCTATTAATATACTAATATTGAAATACGAAAGTGCCCTTAGACGAGTTTATCGTGTGCATACTGCGATTATCGTGTCTGAAAACCTAACGTAAATAAAATTACAATAGACCGGCCGGCCCGCTCGGTACCTACATACTTGTCGTGCCTTCGCTCGCGTCGACGCGTAGTACCTAGGTAGGTACCGCGTTCTATGTTCACATTGAGTTGAGAGATAGACATACCTAGATGCATTATAAGTACACGTCTATTAACAGTGCACATAATTTATTTACACGTATTACTCAATTATAATGTAATAACTTTAATATAAAACTCTGTAACTAGGTGGTGTACCTATCAAAGTGTAAACACGATCACGCTGCAAAGCGTAGGACTTAAGTTACACGTTCTACACAGTGAACTTGTATTTAATGTATTTTTTTTTTTGTTTCAGGTACTACTACAGCACCAGAACAACAACAACAACAACATCCGCAGCAGAGTACAGTACAGCATACCTAGGTAAGTAAGTATATATTATAATATAGTTATTGAGAGCGAGTAAAAGTATAGGTAGGTACTAGTAAATTCATACAAACTATCATTCGTAGTTTTATGTTTCGTGTGTGTGTTTACTTACTTACAAGTAAGTAAGTAGGTAGGTAGGTAGGTAGGTAAGTAAGTAAGTAAGTACTTGTACTGTTTTCGTTTAATGCGATGTCGGTAGGTAGGCAGGCATTTCTTATGTGTGTGATATTATGTGTACGTGTTTTTTTTTTTAGACAACTCCGTTAAAGAAATATATTTTTATAATATCGAATCATATGCGGCCCTGAAAAGGGCCTTTTTGATGTGCGCATCTATATACGCATGGTTGTTGACACACACGCGTAAGTAGAGCTGCCGGTTGCGCGCCGGTCAACACGTGCACGGAGAGTGCAAGTGTCTAACCGCCGAAACCGTAGAGGGTGCGACCCTGGCGCTTCAGAGCGTAGACGACGTCCATGGCGGTGACGGTCTTCCTCTTGGCGTGCTCGGTGTAAGTGACGGCGTCGCGGATCACGTTCTCAAGGAACACCTTGAGCACACCGCGAGTCTCTTCGTAGATCAGACCGGAGATACGTTTCACGCCGCCTCTGCGAGCTAGACGACGGATGGCGGGCTTCGTGATACCTTGGATGTTATCACGAAGTACCTTCCTGTGACGCTTGGCTCCTCCTTTTCCCAAACCCTTTCCTCCCTTACCGCGACCGGTCATCTTCTCTGATTAACTGTATAACGTAGACGTACGATAAGTCAGCGGCACGAATGCGCGGCGCACACACGAACAACGCGAACGAACGACTGGTAACCCTCGATGCGCGGTACTCGCCTTTATTTATCCCCCGGGCGGGCGACGGCGAGCGGTGACGCGAGGCGCGCGGGGCGAGACAGCCCGATTGCTCGCAGTTGATTGGTCGGGCTGGGAGTTTCCTAGATGCGAACATCAAAAATAATGCAAATGAAAATTATATACCTAAATAGTCTAACATTATATATATATTTTTTTTTCATTGTGTGACAGACAGGCTAGCTACACTATTAATTAATTGAATAAATAAAGCTTTACCTACATGCATAATAAATTGGGTACCTAGGTATACCTTAGCTTTTCTCTATTTTAATATTACTCAATAAACTTTCCTCTATGAAATTCATTGCGTAGGTAATTTTAGAGCTTTAAGCATATTATAGATAGACAGACAGCGGAAAGCGACTTTGTTTTATGATATGATGTAGTAATATCATCATAGGCGAGTCCATAATGTTACTTAAACACCTACTTATCATAGTTCTCATCCGATCCGTCCATAAAATCCATCCATTTTTTTTTTTTTTTTTTTTTTTTATTATTCACCTAGGTGTTAGGTATATTACTTGGTCGTTTTCATATTTACACTGAATTGAAACATTTCATTCGTGTCGTTAAATATAGATAGATAATGAGTTAGTTAGTTAGTTAGGTAGGTAGGTAGGTAGGTAGGTAGGTAGGTAGGTAGGAAGCAAGCAAGCAGTTAAGGTAAGTAATTTGACTTCTGATGTAAAGAAACATTTCTATTAATTAGACACATATGTGGCCCTGAAAAGGGCCTTTTGTGTGAACGCACAGTCACATACGGCGCCACACAGTCGCCACAGAGGACGATGTGTATGCGATATATTGTGACAGTTTAAGCGCGTTCGCCTCTGATCCTGCGCGCCAATTGGATGTCCTTGGGCATGATGGTGACGCGCTTCGCGTGGATCGCGCACAGGTTGGTGTCTTCGAAGAGACCGACGAGGTAAGCTTCGCTAGCCTCCTGCAGCGCCATAACAGCGGAACTCTGGAAACGGAGGTCGGTCTTGAAGTCCTGTGCGATCTCACGCACGAGACGCTGGAACGGAAGCTTGCGGATAAGCAGCTCGGTACTCTTCTGGTAGCGACGAATCTCACGGAGTGCCACGGTGCCAGGCCGGTAGCGATGGGGTTTCTTGACGCCACCCGTGGCCGGCGCGCTCTTGCGGGCAGCCTTAGTGGCGAGCTGTTTCCTCGGCGCCTTACCACCGGTGGATTTGCGAGCGGTCTGCTTAGTACGCGCCATTGCAGTGAATAAGTAAGCAACGGAGGGTTGAAAATAAGTAGACTTTACAACAAAACGGACGCGCCGACGTGCACACTGCGAACGTACGAGAGCGAATAAAAACCGGACCTGTGTAAACGGCCCTATTTATACGCGCGGCAACGTAGCGGACAAGCGTGCGGCGCGCTCCCGCGCGCCCTCTTCAGTGTAAAAACTTAACTAAACTCGGATGCAGTAGGTAGGTACGTAGATCATATAAACAAATTGTTTGATAGGATATCATGTTAAATAGTAGAGAAAGTAAGTATAGGTATTATAATAAACGAACACTTAGGCAGAATATATGTGTATTAATTATTTATTTTATCAAATAAGTACCGTATCGCCGCGCCGCATCGGTAATAGTAATATTAGGAGCCGCATCAACATGATATATAATAACAAAAATACATTGGTCTAGCGGTCGGTGGAATTGTAGACGTGCACAGAGTACACAGCAAATCAATGGTGGTAGTAGTAGTTAGTTAGTTAGTAAGTAAGTAAGTATCTATCTATCTAGGTACCTAAGTTCATCTCTTCATCGTTTCGTTGAACACAAGGCTTGAAAGAATTCATCCATGTTAGCTATGTAGGTAATAAACTAGAGTGCGGGGGGGGGGGGGGGGGGGGGGGGGGTGTAGTAGTTAGTAAATAAGAAAGATTCGTTGTTGTTGCCTAGGTACCTACTTTATGGCTGGCTGGCTGGCTAGTTAGTTAGCATACTTTTTCATTGCATAATCATCATCATCATTATCATTGCGTAGGTACTTTTGTGGTGCAGTTTTTACAGACATCTGATTAAAGAAACGTGAATTGAGATTCACATGAACATGTTTGTGGCCCTGAAAAGGGCCTTTTGTTGTTTCTCCTGCCATCATGCGGTGTGAGTGCGCGTCCAGGCGTCTGACGTGATCCGTTTGCCGCGACGCGTGCATCGTGCTTTGTGCTTCTCGTTAAGTGCATACATTATGTACTTGTGTAAAAATGTATGCACATAACGATTACACTCGACACGATAAACACGCACCGCATTAAACAAGACACACGAACAAGCGCACTGGGTTATACACTGCACACACTAAGCGGCGTTGGAGGACGGAGCGTCGGCGGCTCTTGCTAGCTACCGACCGCTCACTTGGAGCTGGTGTATTTGGTGACAGCCTTGGTGCCTTCACTGACAGCGTGCTTGGCGAGCTCACCGGGCAGCAGGAGCCTGACGGACGTCTGCACCTCCCTGGAGGTGATGGTCGACCTCTTGTTGTAGTGGGCGAGACGGGAGGCTTCCGCGGCGATACGCTCGAAGATGTCGTTCACGAACGAGTTCATGATAGACATGGCCTTGCTGGAGATACCGGTGTCCGGGTGCACCTGCTTCAGGACCTTGTAGATGTAGATGGCGTAACTCTCCTTCCTCTTGTGCTTCTTCTTCTTCTTGTCGGTCTTGGAGATGTTCTTCTGGGCCTTGCCCGACTTCTTGGCGGCTTTACCACTTGTCTTTGGCGGCATTATGGAAATTAACGAGAACACGTGCTACCGATACGGAGTTCAGTCGCAGTATGAAGCGGTAAATTTTTCAACACCCGTATTTATGCCGCACGCGACGCACGCATTCGTGGCAAGCGGCGAGGCAACCGACGCAGCGGCCGACCAATCACAGCGCTCCTAAGCTAGAGTGTAGATCGCGCGCGGGGCCGGGGGCGCGCGGGACGAAAGCGATTGGGGGGGGGGGGGGGGCTGCTTCTCTGCTGTTGTACGTACTTGTGTTAGCCATTGAAGTGAAAATATTATGATCTGTCTAATAATAAATACCTACATAATGGTACATGTATACCTATATATATTATTTATGTATAATACATTATTTATAAATTGTGTTTGTATTTTTCTACAAATTATGAAAAAAAAAAAAAATTCTATACTACAACTAAATAATAATTAATTGTGATTTAGATAGGCAAATTGCTTTAACGCAAATATCAATCAGTAGATACCTCATGTTAGTTAGTATTTATTTTCTTAGTTTTGTACCTATATTTACCTATGAGAAATAGGTATAATGTATTCACATTACACCTACACCAAGTGGTATGTTTGTCTTCAGTGTGTTGTTGTGTGTATTAAGAGCCCATGTAATTTTCTCTCCATCTCTCTTTTTACTTACGATACGACGACCGATGTTTACCTGTTTAGGTAGGTAGGTAGGTAGGTAGGTAGGTACCTGTGTCAATTTGATCATACGTAGGAGGTTTGGTTGTGTTTTTATTGACAACACCGTTAAAGAAACTGTCTTTGTTAATAATTTGACGAATCATATTGTGGCCCTGAAAAGGGCCTTTTGTTTTGAATGCATACGAGCGAAGAGCGTCGCGCACCCGACATAATACATATGACTGGCACAAATATTACATCGAAATACGCGAGCGCCGGGCTGCACTCGCACGAAGCACCACCACGGTCTGATGTCGCGCGGCGGCACAACGTTTAAGCCTTCTTCTCGGTCTTCTTGGGCAGGAGCACGGCCTGGATGTTCGGCAGCACACCACCTTGAGCGATCGTCACGCCCGAGAGCAGCTTGTTCAACTCCTCGTCGTTGCGGATGGCCAATTGAAGATGACGCGGGATGATCCTGGTCTTCTTGTTGTCCCTCGCGGCGTTGCCGGCCAACTCGAGAACCTCAGCAGCCAGATACTCCATCACGGCGGCCAAGTAGACGGGCGCACCGGCACCCACGCGCTCTGCGTAGTTACCGTTACGCAGCAGCCTGTGAATACGACCCACAGGGAACTGAAGACCGGCACGGTTGGAGCGGGACTTTGCCTTTCCCTTCACCTTGCCACCTTTACCGCGACCCGACATGATTGAAAGGTTTGTTTATTAAATGAACTCGCGAAACTATTACGAAACACGCGTACACAGCAGTGCGCGCGCCGAGACAGTCGAACAATTTGTGAACCCCACAAAACTTGGCTGTCGCGTTTTATATACGCGCCCCGCGTAGCTGTGTCAGTGGGAGGGGAGTAAAATGTACGTGATTCTGAAAACGCGCAAGCGCGGTCTTGTTTCTATCGTGAGTTACGTGTACATACTTAATATAATATATATGTATATATAATTATGATGTTTAGATATTGAGTTATCGGTGGACAAGACAAAATGAAATTTGTTATGATTTAGCGACTTATTAATAGGTACCTAATGTTTCTTAAAAAAAAAAAAAAAAAAAAAAACCCACGTTAGGTTTTATATTAGGTACCTACCATTAATATTATAATCATGCCATTATAAGCAGATAGATAGATAGATAGATAGATAGATAGATAGATAGGTAGGTAGGTAGGTAGGTAGGTAGGTAGGTAGGTAGGTAGGTAGGTAGGTAGGTAGGTAGGTACCCATTTAATTTTATTCGTTACGATTTGATATTGTGTAATTTTCTTTTAATTACCTAGGTACCCACGTACTTGCTTCGAATCGAATGCGCGCGAGTTTGTGCACGTTTAGGGCGGGAAAGTTTGATGAGTTCGATCATAATTATGTTGGAGGTGATGCGTATTGGGCGGCTGAGTTAAATCGGTCCTCAAATAAAAGTAACTGATTTATAGTGAAGTATTAATAAACTTTAAGAAATAGTGAAATGTGACGACGCCCGTTGACATATTGTATGGTGTATCTCCGACGTATAGGTAGGTATGTTTTTACCTATGTATGTATGTATGTTTGTAGGATCATAGTAAGTATCTAGATAAGTAGATAGGTACCTAAATAGGTAGGTAGGTACCGTAAGTATTCCTAAGTAGCTATGCCGTTTTTATTTATTGGGTTAACGAGTAGTATGTAGGTACCTAATAGTTTAATAGGTATTATTATGGATGGATGGATGGATGGATGGATGGATGGATGGATGGATGGATGGATGGATGTATGTATGTATGTATGTATGTATGTATTCATTGTTGTCGTTTTGACTCTCTGTTTTAAAGAAATGAATATTGTTCATATTCATGATAGCTTTGTTAGCCCTGAAAAGGGCTTTTTGGTGTGCGCTCGGTGAGCGCCGCGGTTTGAGAGCGCATGCACGCGCGCTAAGCATCTCGATGCCGCCGTAGTTTCTTCATCGTCGTTTGTTTCCGATGAATATCTTCGGTGACAATCTCGAGACACGTCGAACGCGCTCCGCACCCCCTCCATCCCGAGGACGGTAGACAGACCGACTCGTACGTACCACGCGCGCGCGGTTGGGAATGTTGATGATGTAAGTAGGTAGCTAGGTATTATAAAACACCAATCACATCACTCATCATCGGCCGCCGTTGATGTTGATCTTCCATCCACTCGTGGTGTCGTAGTGGTCGTCGTCGCCGTCGACGGTGTGTAACGCGAATGCGCGCGCGACCGTAGCTTACTTCTTAGCGGCGGACGCTTTCTTGGCTGCCGGCTTAGACTTTGGTGTAGCCGCGGCCTTCTTGGGTTTGGGCGCTTTAGGTTTCTTCGTTGGCGGTTTCGCGGTCTTCTTGGCTTTAGGTGCGGCGGCTCCCTTCGCCTTGGCTGGTGCGGCGGCCTTCTTGGGTGCCGGCTTCTTCTTGGCGGCGGCGGCCTTCTTGTCCTTAGCCGCAGCGGCCGCGGACGCCTTGGACTTTGACGGTGAACCCGAAGCGGCGGCGGCGGCGGCCTTCTTGGTCTTGGCGCCGGCCGCAGAGGCGGTCGCCTTCTTGGTCTTCGCAGCGGCAGATGCGGGCGCTTTACCGGCGGCCTTGCTGGCGGCGCCGGCGGGTTTCTTGGCCGCGGCAGACTTAGACTCGAGCTTGAAAGAGCCTGAGGCGCCCTTGCCCTTGGTCTGGATCAACGCGCCAGATTCGACGGCGCTCTTGAGGTATTTCCTGATGAAAGGAGCCAGTTTCTCCGCGTCGACCTTGTACTGGGCGGCGATGTACTTCTTGATCGCCTGCAGGGAAGATCCGCTGCGCTCCTTCATCTCCTTGATGGCGTTGTTGACCATCTCCGATGTCTTGGGATGGGTCGGCTTCGCCTTAGGTTTTTTCGCGGCACCGGCGCCGCCGGCCTGCCTCGCCTGCTTCTTCGCTGGTGTAGCGGGTGCCGGAGCCTCGGTAGCGACTGCTGTGTCTGCCATTGTATTGTATTGTTGTTTGTATGTACGTAAGAACGAACGAATAAAATCACCACTACTAACACTGCACAGAGATAGAGAGAGACTTAGATGTCGCCACTTAAAGGTTCATAAACGTCATTACGTACGCGCACGCCTATGCACGACGAAACTTTACCGTAACGAGAGCCGCGATGTCGCGGGACGTTTTCTCGTATGAACGCTTGAAAGTTTTCACTAACATGTATCTAATAAAATAAATAAAAATAATGGTTAACGGGTGTAACGTTACGAAGTGTTTACTGTTTCGGATAGGTCATGAAGTTGACTATGCGGGTGTGCGATCGTAGATAGGGTATCGCGTGCGTTTCGCCGGTGGCGGCGTTATAATTTGACTACTGCGTACGAAGCGTAGGTCGGGTCCCGTTCAAAATGTTATTTTCTCTATAAAAGTGATAGTTAGTGGCGATCGTGGTCGACGCGTCAACAATGAGGATATCGAGCTTGTGTGGTAACAGGACTTCGTCGATATCACACGGTCTTGCGAGCGTATTATCGACCTAAAAGTGAACCGTCGTAAAACACCGCGAGCGCCGAACTGTTAAGGACGGACGGCTCCGTTCAGGACGTGCAACCTATTAATATACTAATATTGAAATACGAAAGTGCCCTTAGACGAGTTTATCGTGTGCATACTGCGATTATCGTGTCTGAAAACCTAACGTAAATAAAATTACAATAGACCGGCCGGCCCGCTCGGTACCTACATACTTGTCGTGCCTTCGCTCGCGTCGACGCGTAGTACCTAGGTACCGCGCGTTCTATGTTCACATTGAGTTGAGAGATAGACATACCTAGATGCATTATAAGTACACGTCTATTAACAGTGCACATAATTTATTTACACGTATTACTCAATTATAATGTAATAACTTTAATATAAAACTCTGTAACTAGGTGGTGTACCTATCAAAGTGTAAACACGATCACGCTGCAAAGCGTAGGACTTAAGTTACACGTTCTACACAGTGAACTTGTATTTAATGTATTTTTTTTTTTTTGTTTCAGGTACTACTACAGCACCAGAACAACAACAACAACAACATCCGCAGCAGAGTACAGTACAGCATACCTAGGTAAGTAAGTATATATTATAATATAGTTATTGAGAGCGAGTAAAAGTATAGGTAGGTACTAGTAAATTCATACAAACTATCATTCGTAGGTGTATGTTTCGTGTGTGTGTTTACTTACTTACAAGTAAGTAAGTAGGTAGGTAGGTAGGTAGGTAAGTAAGTAAGTAAGTACTTGTACTGTTTTCGTTTAATGCGATGTCGGTAGGTAGGCAGGCATTTCTTATGTGTGTGATATTATGTGTACGTGTTTTTTTTTTAGACAACTCCGTTAAAGAAATATATTTTTATAATATCGAATCATATGCGGCCCTGAAAAGGGCCTTTTTGATGTGCGCATCTATATACGCATGGTTGTTGACACACACGCGTAAGTAGAGCTGCCGGTTGCGCGCCGGTCAACACGTGCACGGAGAGTGCAAGTGTCTAACCGCCGAAACCGTAGAGGGTGCGACCCTGGCGCTTCAGAGCGTAGACGACGTCCATGGCGGTGACGGTCTTCCTCTTGGCGTGCTCGGTGTAAGTGACGGCGTCGCGGATCACGTTCTCAAGGAACACCTTGAGCACACCGCGAGTCTCTTCGTAGATCAGACCGGAGATACGTTTCACGCCGCCTCTGCGAGCTAGACGACGGATGGCGGGCTTCGTGATACCTTGGATGTTATCACGAAGTACCTTCCTGTGACGCTTGGCTCCTCCTTTTCCCAAACCCTTTCCTCCCTTACCGCGACCGGTCATCTTCTCTGATTAACTGTATAACGTAGACGTACGATAAGTCAGCGGCACGAATGCGCGGCGCACACACGAACAACGCGAACGAACGACTGGTAACCCTCGATGCGCGGTACTCGCCTTTATTTATCCCCCGGGCGGGCGACGGCGAGCGGTGACGCGAGGCGCGCGGGGCGAGACAGCCCGATTGCTCGCAGTTGATTGGTCGGGCTGGGAGTTTCCTAGATGCGAACATCAAAAATAATGCAAATGAAAATTATATACCTAAATAGTCTAACATTATATATATATTTTTTTTTCATTGTGTGACAGACAGGCTAGCTACACTATTAATTAATTGAATAAATAAAGCTTTACCTACATGCATAATAAATTGGGTACCTAGGTATACCTTAGCTTTTCTCTATTTTAATATTACTCAATAAACTTTCCTCTATGAAATTCATTGCGTAGGTAATTTTAGAGCTTTAAGCATATTATAGATAGACAGACAGCGGAAAGCGACTTTGTTTTATGATATGATGTAGTAATATCATCATAGGCGAGTCCATAATGTTACTTAAACACCTACTTATCATAGTTCTCATCCGATCCGTCCATAAAATCCATCCATTTTTTTTTTTTTTTTTTTTTTATTATTCACCTAGGTGTTAGGTATATTACTTGGTCGTTTTCATATTTACACTGAATTGAAACATTTCATTCGTGTCGTTAAATATAGATAGATAATGAGTTAGTTAGTTAGTTAGTTAGGTAGGTAGGTAGGTAGGTAGGTAGGTAGGTAGGTAGGAAGCAAGCAAGCAGTTAAGGTAAGTAATTTGACTTCTGATGTAAAGAAACATTTCTATTAATTAGACACATATGTGGCCCTGAAAAGGGCCTTTTGTGTGAACGCACAGTCACATACGGCGCCACACAGTCGCCACAGAGGACGATGTGTATGCGATATATTGTGACAGTTTAAGCGCGTTCGCCTCTGATCCTGCGCGCCAATTGGATGTCCTTGGGCATGATGGTGACGCGCTTCGCGTGGATCGCGCACAGGTTGGTGTCTTCGAAGAGACCGACGAGGTAAGCTTCGCTAGCCTCCTGCAGCGCCATAACAGCGGAACTCTGGAAACGGAGGTCGGTCTTGAAGTCCTGTGCGATCTCACGCACGAGACGCTGGAACGGAAGCTTGCGGATAAGCAGCTCGGTACTCTTCTGGTAGCGACGAATCTCACGGAGTGCCACGGTGCCAGGCCGGTAGCGATGGGGTTTCTTGACGCCACCCGTGGCCGGCGCGCTCTTGCGGGCAGCCTTAGTGGCGAGCTGTTTCCTCGGCGCCTTACCACCGGTGGATTTGCGAGCGGTCTGCTTAGTACGCGCCATTGCAGTGAATAAGTAAGCAACGGAGGGTTGAAAATAAGTAGACTTTACAACAAAACGGACGCGCCGACGTGCACACTGCGAACGTACGAGAGCGAATAAAAACCGGACCTGTGTAAACGGCCCTATTTATACGCGCGGCAACGTAGCGGACAAGCGTGCGGCGCGCTCCCGCGCGCCCTCTTCAGTGTAAAAACTTAACTAAACTCGGATGCAGTAGGTAGGTACGTAGATCATATAAACAAATTGTTTGATAGGATATCATGTTAAATAGTAGAGAAAGTAAGTATAGGTATTATAATAAACGAACACTTAGGCAGAATATATGTGTATTAATTATTTATTTTATCATATAAGTACCGTATCGCCGCGCCGCATCGGTAATAGTAATATTAGGAGCCGCATCAACATGATATATAATAACAAAAATACATTGGTCTAGCGGTCGGTGGAATTGTAGACGTGCACAGAGTACACAGCAAATCAATGGTGGTAGTAGTAGTTAGTTAGTTAGTAAGTAAGTAAGTAAGTATCTATCTATCTAGGTACCTAAGTTCATCTCTTCATCGTTTCGTTGAACACAAGGCTTGAAAGAATTCATCCATGTTAGCTATGTAGGTAATAAACTAGAGTGCGGGGGGGGGGGGGGGGGGGTGTTGTAGTTAGTAAATAAGAAAGATTCGTTGTTGTTGCCTAGGTACCTACTTTATGGCTGGCTGGCTGGCTAGCTAGTTAGTTAGCATACTTTTTCATTGCATAATCATCATCATCATTATCATTGCGTAGGTACTTTTGTGGTGCAGTTTTTACAGACATCTGATTAAAGAAACGTGAATTGAGATTCACATGAACATGTTTGTGGCCCTGAAAAGGGCCTTTTGTTGTTTCTCCTGCCATCATGCGGCGTGAGTGCGCGTCCAGGCGTCTGACGTGATCCGTTTGCCGCGACGCGTGCATCGTGCTTTGTGCTTCTCGTTAAGTGCATACATTATGTACTTGTGTAAAAATGTATGCACATAACGATTACACTCGACACGATAAACACGCACCGCATTAAACAAGACACACGAACAAGCGCACCGGGTTATACACTGCACACACTAAGCGGCGTTGGAGGACGGAGCGTCGGCGGCTCTTGCTAGCTACCGACCGCTCACTTGGAGCTGGTGTATTTGGTGACAGCCTTGGTGCCTTCACTGACAGCGTGCTTGGCGAGCTCACCGGGCAGCAGGAGCCTGACGGACGTCTGCACCTCCCTGGAGGTGATGGTCGACCTCTTGTTGTAGTGGGCGAGACGGGAGGCTTCCGCGGCGATACGCTCGAAGATGTCGTTCACGAACGAGTTCATGATAGACATGGCCTTGCTGGAGATACCGGTGTCCGGGTGCACCTGCTTCAGGACCTTGTAGATGTAGATGGCGTAACTCTCCTTCCTCTTGTGCTTCTTCTTCTTCTTGTCGGTCTTGGAGATGTTCTTCTGGGCCTTGCCCGACTTCTTGGCGGCTTTACCACTTGTCTTTGGCGGCATTATGGAAATTAACGAGAACACGTGCTACCGATACGGAGTTCAGTCGCAGTATGAAGCGGTAAATTTTTCAACACCCGTATTTATGCCGCACGCGACGCACGCATTCGTGGCAAGCGGCGAGGCAACCGACGCAGCGGCCGACCAATCACAGCGCTCCTAAGCTAGAGTGTAGATCGCGCGCGGGGAGCGGGGCGCGCGGGACGAAAGCGATTGGGGGGGGGGGGGGGGGGCTGCTTCTCTGCTGTTGTACGTACTTGTGTTAGCCATTGAAGTGAAAATATTATGATCTGTCTAATAATAAATACCTACATAATGGTACATGTATACCTATATATATTATTTATGTATAATACATTATTTATAAATTGTGTTTGTATTTTTCTACAAATTATGAAAAAAAAAAAAAATTCTATACTACAACTAAATAATAATTAATTGTGATTTAGATAGGCAAATTGCTTTAACGCAAATATCAATCAGTAGATACCTCATGTTAGTTAGTATTTATTTTCTTAGTTTTGTACCTATATTTACCTATGAGAAATAGGTATAATGTATTCACATTACACCTACACCAAGTGGTATGTTTGTCTTCAGTGTGTTGTTGTGTGTATTAAGAGCCCATGTAATTTTCTCTCCATCTCTCTTTTTACTTACGATACGACGACCGATGTTTACCTGTTTAGGTAGGTAGGTAGGTAGGTAGGTAGGTACCTGTGTCAATTTGATCATACGTAGGAGGTTTGGTTGTGTTTTTATTGACAACACCGTTAAAGAAACTGTCTTTGTTAATAATTTGACGAATCATATTGTGGCCCTGAAAAGGGCCTTTTGTTTTGAATGCATACGAGCGAAGAGCGTCGCGCACCCGACATAATACATATGACTGGCACAAATATTACATCGAAATACGCGAGCGCCGGGCTGCACTCGCACGAAGCACCACCACGGTCTGATGTCGCGCGGCGGCACAACGTTTAAGCCTTCTTCTCGGTCTTCTTGGGCAGGAGCACGGCCTGGATGTTCGGCAGCACACCACCTTGAGCGATCGTCACGCCCGAGAGCAGCTTGTTCAACTCCTCGTCGTTGCGGATGGCCAATTGAAGATGACGCGGGATGATCCTGGTCTTCTTGTTGTCCCTCGCGGCGTTGCCGGCCAACTCGAGAACCTCAGCAGCCAGATACTCCATCACGGCGGCCAAGTAGACGGGCGCACCGGCACCCACGCGCTCTGCGTAGTTACCGTTACGCAGCAGCCTGTGAATACGACCCACAGGGAACTGAAGACCGGCACGGTTGGAGCGGGACTTTGCCTTTCCCTTCACCTTGCCACCTTTACCGCGACCCGACATGATTGAAAGGTTTGTTTATTAAATGAACTCGCGAAACTATTACGAAACACGCGTACACAGCAGTGCGCGCGCCGAGACAGTCGAACAATTTGTGAACCCCACAAAACTTGGCTGTCGCGTTTTATATACGCGCCCCGCGTAGCTGTGTCAGTGGGAGGGGAGTAAAATGTACGTGATTCTGAAAACGCGCAAGCGCGGTCTTGTTTCTATCGTGAGTTACGTGTACATACTTAATATAATATATATGTATATATAATTATGATGTTTAGATATTGAGTTATCGGTGGACAAGACAAAATGAAATTTGTTATGATTTAGCGACTTATTAATAGGTACCTAATGTTTCTTAAAAAAAAAAAAAAAAAAAAAACCCACGTTAGGTTTTATATTAGGTACCTACCATTAATATTATAATCATGCCATTATAAGCAGATAGATAGATAGATAGATAGATAGATAGATAGATAGGTAGGTAGGTAGGTAGGTAGGTAGGTAGGTAGGTAGGTAGGTAGGTAGGTAGGTAGGTAGGTAGGTACCCATTTAATTTTATTCGTTACGATTTGATATTGTGTAATTTTCTTTTAATTACCTAGGTACCCACGTACTTGCTTCGAATCGAATGCGCGCGAGTTTGTGCACGTTTAGGGCGGGAAAGTTTGATGAGTTCGATCATAATTATGTTGGAGGTGATGCGTATTGGGCGGCTGAGTTAAATCGGTCCTCAAATAAAAGTAACTGATTTATAGTGAAGTATTAATAAACTTTAAGAAATAGTGAAATGTGACGACGCCCGTTGACATATTGTATGGTGTATCTCCGACGTATAGGTAGGTATGTTTTTACCTATGTATGTATGTATGTTTGTAGGATCATAGTAAGTATCTAGATAAGTAGATAGGTACCTAAATAGGTAGGTAGGTACCGTAAGTATTCCTAAGTAGCTATGCCGTTTTTATTTATTGGGTTAACGAGTAGTATGTAGGTACCTAATAGTTTAATAGGTATTATTATGGATGGATGGATGGATGGATGGATGGATGGATGGATGGATGGATGGATGTATGTATGTATGTATGTATGTATTCATTGTTGTCGTTTTGACTCTCTGTTTTAAAGAAATGAATATTGTTCATATTCATGATAGCTTTGTTAGCCCTGAAAAGGGCTTTTTGGTGTGCGCTCGGTGAGCGCCGCGGTTTGAGAGCGCATGCACGCGCGCTAAGCATCTCGATGCCGCCGTAGTTTCTTCATCGTCGTTTGTTTCCGATGAATATCTTCGGTGACAATCTCGAGACACGTCGAACGCGCTCCGCACCCCCTCCATCCCGAGGACGGTAGACAGACCGACTCGTACGTACCACGCGCGCGCGGTTGGGAATGTTGATGATGTAAGTAGGTAGCTAGGTATTATAAAACACCAATCACATCACTCATCATCGGCCGCCGTTGATGTTGATCTTCCATCCACTCGTGGTGTCGTAGTGGTCGTCGTCGCCGTCGACGGTGTGTAACGCGAATGCGCGCGCGACCGTAGCTTACTTCTTAGCGGCGGACGCTTTCTTGGCTGCCGGCTTAGACTTTGGTGTAGCCGCGGCCTTCTTGGGTTTGGGCGCTTTAGGTTTCTTCGTTGGCGGTTTCGCGGTCTTCTTGGCTTTAGGTGCGGCGGCTCCCTTCGCCTTGGCTGGTGCGGCGGCCTTCTTGGGTGCCGGCTTCTTCTTGGCGGCGGCGGCCTTCTTGTCCTTAGCCGCAGCGGCCGCGGACGCCTTGGACTTTGACGGTGAACCCGAAGCGGCGGCGGCGGCGGCCTTCTTGGTCTTGGCGCCGGCCGCAGAGGCGGTCGCCTTCTTGGTCTTCGCAGCGGCAGATGCGGGCGCTTTACCGGCGGCCTTGCTGGCGGCGCCGGCGGGTTTCTTGGCCGCGGCAGACTTAGACTCGAGCTTGAAAGAGCCTGAGGCGCCCTTGCCCTTGGTCTGGATCAACGCGCCAGATTCGACGGCGCTCTTGAGGTATTTCCTGATGAAAGGAGCCAGTTTCTCCGCGTCGACCTTGTACTGGGCGGCGATGTACTTCTTGATCGCCTGCAGGGAAGATCCGCTGCGCTCCTTCATCTCCTTGATGGCGTTGTTGACCATCTCCGATGTCTTGGGATGGGTCGGCTTCGCCTTAGGTTTTTTCGCGGCACCGGCGCCGCCGGCCTGCCTCGCCTGCTTCTTCGCTGGTGTAGCGGGTGCCGGAGCCTCGGTAGCGACTGCTGTGTCTGCCATTGTATTGTATTGTTGTTTGTATGTACGTAAGAACGAACGAATAAAATCACCACTACTAACACTGCACAGAGATAGAGAGAGACTTAGATGTCGCCACTTAAAGGTTCATAAACGTCATTACGTACGCGCACGCCTATGCACGACGAAACTTTACCGTAACGAGAGCCGCGATGTCGCGGGACGTTTTCTCGTATGAACGCTTGAAAGTTTTCACTAACATGTATCTAATAAAATAAATAAAAATAATGGTTAACGGGTGTAACGTTACGAAGTGTTTACTGTTTCGGATAGGTCATGAAGTTGACTATGCGGGTGTGCGATCGTAGATAGGGTATCGCGTGCGTTTCGCCGGTGGCGGCGTTATAATTTGACTACTGCGTACGAAGCGTAGGTCGGGTCCCGTTCAAAATGTTATTTTCTCTATAAAAGTGATAGTTAGTGGCGATCGTGGTCGACGCGTCAACAATGAGGATATCGAGCTTGTGTGGTAACAGGACTTCGTCGATATCACACGGTCTTGCGAGCGTATTATCGACCTAAAAGTGAACCGTCGTAAAACACCGCGAGCGCCGAACTGTTAAGGACGGACGGCTCCGTTCAGGACGTGCAACCTATTAATATACTAATATTGAAATACGAAAGTGCCCTTAGACGAGTTTATCGTGTGCATACTGCGATTATCGTGTCTGAAAACCTAACGTAAATAAAATTACAATAGACCGGCCGGCCCGCTCGGTACCTACATACTTGTCGTGCCTTCGCTCGCGTCGACGCGTAGTACCTAGGTAGGTACCGCGTTCTATGTTCACATTGAGTTGAGAGATAGACATACCTAGATGCATTATAAGTACACGTCTATTAACAGTGCACATAATTTATTTACACGTATTACTCAATTATAATGTAATAACTTTAATATAAAACTCTGTAACTAGGTGGTGTACCTATCAAAGTGTAAACACGATCACGCTGCAAAGCGTAGGACTTAAGTTACACGTTCTACACAGTGAACTTGTATTTAATGTATTTTTTTTTTTTTGTTTCAGGTACTACTACAGCACCAGAACAACAACAACAACAACATCCGCAGCAGAGTACAGTACAGCATACCTAGGTAAGTAAGTATATATTATAATATAGTTATTGAGAGCGAGTAAAAGTATAGGTAGGTACTAGTAAATTCATACAAACTATCATTCGTAGGTGTATGTTTCGTGTGTGTGTTTACTTACTTACAAGTAAGTAAGTAGGTAGGTAGGTAGGTAGGTAAGTAAGTAAGTAAGTACTTGTACTGTTTTCGTTTAATGCGATGTCGGTAGGTAGGCAGGCATTTCTTATGTGTGTGATATTATGTGTACGTGTTTTTTTTTTTAGACAACTCCGTTAAAGAAATATATTTTTATAATATCGAATCATATGCGGCCCTGAAAAGGGCCTTTTTGATGTGCGCATCTATATACGCATGGTTGTTGACACACACGCGTAAGTAGAGCTGCCGGTTGCGCGCCGGTCAACACGTGCACGGAGAGTGCAAGTGTCTAACCGCCGAAACCGTAGAGGGTGCGACCCTGGCGCTTCAGAGCGTAGACGACGTCCATGGCGGTGACGGTCTTCCTCTTGGCGTGCTCGGTGTAAGTGACGGCGTCGCGGATCACGTTCTCAAGGAACACCTTGAGCACACCGCGAGTCTCTTCGTAGATCAGACCGGAGATACGTTTCACGCCGCCTCTGCGAGCTAGACGACGGATGGCGGGCTTCGTGATACCTTGGATGTTATCACGAAGTACCTTCCTGTGACGCTTGGCTCCTCCTTTTCCCAAACCCTTTCCTCCCTTACCGCGACCGGTCATCTTCTCTGATTAACTGTATAACGTAGACGTACGATAAGTCAGCGGCACGAATGCGCGGCGCACACACGAACAACGCGAACGAACGACTGGTAACCCTCGATGCGCGGTACTCGCCTTTATTTATCCCCCGGGCGGGCGACGGCGAGCGGTGACGCGAGGCGCGCGGGGCGAGACAGCCCGATTGCTCGCAGTTGATTGGTCGGGCTGGGAGTTTCCTAGATGCGAACATCAAAAATAATGCAAATGAAAATTATATACCTAAATAGTCTAACATTATATATATATTTTTTTTTCATTGTGTGACAGACAGGCTAGCTACACTATTAATTAATTGAATAAATAAAGCTTTACCTACATGCATAATAAATTGGGTACCTAGGTATACCTTAGCTTTTCTCTATTTTAATATTACTCAATAAACTTTCCTCTATGAAATTCATTGCGTAGGTAATTTTAGAGCTTTAAGCATATTATAGATAGACAGACAGCGGAAAGCGACTTTGTTTTATGATATGATGTAGTAATATCATCATAGGCGAGTCCATAATGTTACTTAAACACCTACTTATCATAGTTCTCATCCGATCCGTCCATAAAATCCATCCATTTTTTTTTTTTTTTTTTTTTTTATTATTCACCTAGGTGTTAGGTATATTACTTGGTCGTTTTCATATTTACACTGAATTGAAACATTTCATTCGTGTCGTTAAATATAGATAGATAATGAGTTAGTTAGTTAGTTAGTTAGGTAGGTAGGTAGGTAGGTAGGTAGGTAGGTAGGTAGGAAGCAAGCAAGCAGTTAAGGTAAGTAATTTGACTTCTGATGTAAAGAAACATTTCTATTAATTAGACACATATGTGGCCCTGAAAAGGGCCTTTTGTGTGAACGCACAGTCACATACGGCGCCACACAGTCGCCACAGAGGACGATGTGTATGCGATATATTGTGACAGTTTAAGCGCGTTCGCCTCTGATCCTGCGCGCCAATTGGATGTCCTTGGGCATGATGGTGACGCGCTTCGCGTGGATCGCGCACAGGTTGGTGTCTTCGAAGAGACCGACGAGGTAAGCTTCGCTAGCCTCCTGCAGCGCCATAACAGCGGAACTCTGGAAACGGAGGTCGGTCTTGAAGTCCTGTGCGATCTCACGCACGAGACGCTGGAACGGAAGCTTGCGGATAAGCAGCTCGGTACTCTTCTGGTAGCGACGAATCTCACGGAGTGCCACGGTGCCAGGCCGGTAGCGATGGGGTTTCTTGACGCCACCCGTGGCCGGCGCGCTCTTGCGGGCAGCCTTAGTGGCGAGCTGTTTCCTCGGCGCCTTACCACCGGTGGATTTGCGAGCGGTCTGCTTAGTACGCGCCATTGCAGTGAATAAGTAAGCAACGGAGGGTTGAAAATAAGTAGACTTTACAACAAAACGGACGCGCCGACGTGCACACTGCGAACGTACGAGAGCGAATAAAAACCGGACCTGTGTAAACGGCCCTATTTATACGCGCGGCAACGTAGCGGACAAGCGTGCGGCGCGCTCCCGCGCGCCCTCTTCAGTGTAAAAACTTAACTAAACTCGGATGCAGTAGGTAGGTACGTAGATCATATAAACAAATTGTTTGATAGGATATCATGTTAAATAGTAGAGAAAGTAAGTATAGGTATTATAATAAACGAACACTTAGGCAGAATATATGTGTATTAATTATTTATTTTATCATATAAGTACCGTATCGCCGCGCCGCATCGGTAATAGTAATATTAGGAGCCGCATCAACATGATATATAATAACAAAAATACATTGGTCTAGCGGTCGGTGGAATTGTAGACGTGCACAGAGTACACAGCAAATCAATGGTGGTAGTAGTAGTTAGTTAGTTAGTAAGTAAGTAAGTAAGTATCTATCTATCTAGGTACCTAAGTTCATCTCTTCATCGTTTCGTTGAACACAAGGCTTGAAAGAATTCATCCATGTTAGCTATGTA
Organism: Athetis lepigone; assembly: GCA_033675125.1. Classification (NCBI taxonomy): domain Eukaryota; kingdom Metazoa; phylum Arthropoda; class Insecta; order Lepidoptera; family Noctuidae; genus Athetis; species Athetis lepigone. The sequence continues at coordinate 6,382,630 of CM066220.1, read as the reverse complement.
GGTAATAAACTAGAGTGCGGGGGGGGGGGGGGGGGGTGTAGTAGTTAGTAAATAAGAAAGATTCGTTGTTGTTGCCTAGGTACCTACTTTATGGCTGGCTGGCTGGCTAGCTAGTTAGTTAGCATACTTTTTCATTGCATAATCATCATCATCATTATCATTGCGTAGGTACTTTTGTGGTGCAGTTTTTACAGACATCTGATTAAAGAAACGTGAATTGAGATTCACATGAACATGTTTGTGGCCCTGAAAAGGGCCTTTTGTTGTTTCTCCTGCCATCATGCGGCGTGAGTGCGCGTCCAGGCGTCTGACGTGATCCGTTTGCCGCGACGCGTGCATCGTGCTTTGTGCTTCTCGTTAAGTGCATACATTATGTACTTGTGTAAAAATGTATGCACATAACGATTACACTCGACACGATAAACACGCACCGCATTAAACAAGACACACGAACAAGCGCACCGGGTTATACACTGCACACACTAAGCGGCGTTGGAGGACGGAGCGTCGGCGGCTCTTGCTAGCTACCGACCGCTCACTTGGAGCTGGTGTATTTGGTGACAGCCTTGGTGCCTTCACTGACAGCGTGCTTGGCGAGCTCACCGGGCAGCAGGAGCCTGACGGACGTCTGCACCTCCCTGGAGGTGATGGTCGACCTCTTGTTGTAGTGGGCGAGACGGGAGGCTTCCGCGGCGATACGCTCGAAGATGTCGTTCACGAACGAGTTCATGATAGACATGGCCTTGCTGGAGATACCGGTGTCCGGGTGCACCTGCTTCAGGACCTTGTAGATGTAGATGGCGTAACTCTCCTTCCTCTTGTGCTTCTTCTTCTTCTTGTCGGTCTTGGAGATGTTCTTCTGGGCCTTGCCCGACTTCTTGGCGGCTTTACCACTTGTCTTTGGCGGCATTATGGAAATTAACGAGAACACGTGCTACCGATACGGAGTTCAGTCGCAGTATGAAGCGGTAAATTTTTCAACACCCGTATTTATGCCGCACGCGACGCACGCATTCGTGGCAAGCGGCGAGGCAACCGACGCAGCGGCCGACCAATCACAGCGCTCCTAAGCTAGAGTGTAGATCGCGCGCGGGGAGCGGGGCGCGCGGGACGAAAGCGATTGGGGGGGGGGGGGGGGGGCTGCTTCTCTGCTGTTGTACGTACTTGTGTTAGCCATTGAAGTGAAAATATTATGATCTGTCTAATAATAAATACCTACATAATGGTACATGTATACCTATATATATTATTTATGTATAATACATTATTTATAAATTGTGTTTGTATTTTTCTACAAATTATGAAAAAAAAAAAAAATTCTATACTACAACTAAATAATAATTAATTGTGATTTAGATAGGCAAATTGCTTTAACGCAAATATCAATCAGTAGATACCTCATGTTAGTTAGTATTTATTTTCTTAGTTTTGTACCTATATTTACCTATGAGAAATAGGTATAATGTATTCACATTACACCTACACCAAGTGGTATGTTTGTCTTCAGTGTGTTGTTGTGTGTATTAAGAGCCCATGTAATTTTCTCTCCATCTCTCTTTTTACTTACGATACGACGACCGATGTTTACCTGTTTAGGTAGGTAGGTAGGTAGGTAGGTAGGTACCTGTGTCAATTTGATCATACGTAGGAGGTTTGGTTGTGTTTTTATTGACAACACCGTTAAAGAAACTGTCTTTGTTAATAATTTGACGAATCATATTGTGGCCCTGAAAAGGGCCTTTTGTTTTGAATGCATACGAGCGAAGAGCGTCGCGCACCCGACATAATACATATGACTGGCACAAATATTACATCGAAATACGCGAGCGCCGGGCTGCACTCGCACGAAGCACCACCACGGTCTGATGTCGCGCGGCGGCACAACGTTTAAGCCTTCTTCTCGGTCTTCTTGGGCAGGAGCACGGCCTGGATGTTCGGCAGCACACCACCTTGAGCGATCGTCACGCCCGAGAGCAGCTTGTTCAACTCCTCGTCGTTGCGGATGGCCAATTGAAGATGACGCGGGATGATCCTGGTCTTCTTGTTGTCCCTCGCGGCGTTGCCGGCCAACTCGAGAACCTCAGCAGCCAGATACTCCATCACGGCGGCCAAGTAGACGGGCGCACCGGCACCCACGCGCTCTGCGTAGTTACCGTTACGCAGCAGCCTGTGAATACGACCCACAGGGAACTGAAGACCGGCACGGTTGGAGCGGGACTTTGCCTTTCCCTTCACCTTGCCACCTTTACCGCGACCCGACATGATTGAAAGGTTTGTTTATTAAATGAACTCGCGAAACTATTACGAAACACGCGTACACAGCAGTGCGCGCGCCGAGACAGTCGAACAATTTGTGAACCCCACAAAACTTGGCTGTCGCGTTTTATATACGCGCCCCGCGTAGCTGTGTCAGTGGGAGGGGAGTAAAATGTACGTGATTCTGAAAACGCGCAAGCGCGGTCTTGTTTCTATCGTGAGTTACGTGTACATACTTAATATAATATATATGTATATATAATTATGATGTTTAGATATTGAGTTATCGGTGGACAAGACAAAATGAAATTTGTTATGATTTAGCGACTTATTAATAGGTACCTAATGTTTCTTAAAAAAAAAAAAAAAAAAAAAACCCACGTTAGGTTTTATATTAGGTACCTACCATTAATATTATAATCATGCCATTATAAGCAGATAGATAGATAGATAGATAGATAGATAGATAGATAGGTAGGTAGGTAGGTAGGTAGGTAGGTAGGTAGGTAGGTAGGTAGGTAGGTAGGTAGGTAGGTAGGTACCCATTTAATTTTATTCGTTACGATTTGATATTGTGTAATTTTCTTTTAATTACCTAGGTACCCACGTACTTGCTTCGAATCGAATGCGCGCGAGTTTGTGCACGTTTAGGGCGGGAAAGTTTGATGAGTTCGATCATAATTATGTTGGAGGTGATGCGTATTGGGCGGCTGAGTTAAATCGGTCCTCAAATAAAAGTAACTGATTTATAGTGAAGTATTAATAAACTTTAAGAAATAGTGAAATGTGACGACGCCCGTTGACATATTGTATGGTGTATCTCCGACGTATAGGTAGGTATGTTTTTACCTATGTATGTATGTATGTTTGTAGGATCATAGTAAGTATCTAGATAAGTAGATAGGTACCTAAATAGGTAGGTAGGTACCGTAAGTATTCCTAAGTAGCTATGCCGTTTTTATTTATTGGGTTAACGAGTAGTATGTAGGTACCTAATAGTTTAATAGGTATTATTATGGATGGATGGATGGATGGATGGATGGATGGATGGATGGATGGATGGATGTATGTATGTATGTATGTATGTATTCATTGTTGTCGTTTTGACTCTCTGTTTTAAAGAAATGAATATTGTTCATATTCATGATAGCTTTGTTAGCCCTGAAAAGGGCTTTTTGGTGTGCGCTCGGTGAGCGCCGCGGTTTGAGAGCGCATGCACGCGCGCTAAGCATCTCGATGCCGCCGTAGTTTCTTCATCGTCGTTTGTTTCCGATGAATATCTTCGGTGACAATCTCGAGACACGTCGAACGCGCTCCGCACCCCCTCCATCCCGAGGACGGTAGACAGACCGACTCGTACGTACCACGCGCGCGCGGTTGGGAATGTTGATGATGTAAGTAGGTAGCTAGGTATTATAAAACACCAATCACATCACTCATCATCGGCCGCCGTTGATGTTGATCTTCCATCCACTCGTGGTGTCGTAGTGGTCGTCGTCGCCGTCGACGGTGTGTAACGCGAATGCGCGCGCGACCGTAGCTTACTTCTTAGCGGCGGACGCTTTCTTGGCTGCCGGCTTAGACTTTGGTGTAGCCGCGGCCTTCTTGGGTTTGGGCGCTTTAGGTTTCTTCGTTGGCGGTTTCGCGGTCTTCTTGGCTTTAGGTGCGGCGGCTCCCTTCGCCTTGGCTGGTGCGGCGGCCTTCTTGGGTGCCGGCTTCTTCTTGGCGGCGGCGGCCTTCTTGTCCTTAGCCGCAGCGGCCGCGGACGCCTTGGACTTTGACGGTGAACCCGAAGCGGCGGCGGCGGCGGCCTTCTTGGTCTTGGCGCCGGCCGCAGAGGCGGTCGCCTTCTTGGTCTTCGCAGCGGCAGATGCGGGCGCTTTACCGGCGGCCTTGCTGGCGGCGCCGGCGGGTTTCTTGGCCGCGGCAGACTTAGACTCGAGCTTGAAAGAGCCTGAGGCGCCCTTGCCCTTGGTCTGGATCAACGCGCCAGATTCGACGGCGCTCTTGAGGTATTTCCTGATGAAAGGAGCCAGTTTCTCCGCGTCGACCTTGTACTGGGCGGCGATGTACTTCTTGATCGCCTGCAGGGAAGATCCGCTGCGCTCCTTCATCTCCTTGATGGCGTTGTTGACCATCTCCGATGTCTTGGGATGGGTCGGCTTCGCCTTAGGTTTTTTCGCGGCACCGGCGCCGCCGGCCTGCCTCGCCTGCTTCTTCGCTGGTGTAGCGGGTGCCGGAGCCTCGGTAGCGACTGCTGTGTCTGCCATTGTATTGTATTGTTGTTTGTATGTACGTAAGAACGAACGAATAAAATCACCACTACTAACACTGCACAGAGATAGAGAGAGACTTAGATGTCGCCACTTAAAGGTTCATAAACGTCATTACGTACGCGCACGCCTATGCACGACGAAACTTTACCGTAACGAGAGCCGCGATGTCGCGGGACGTTTTCTCGTATGAACGCTTGAAAGTTTTCACTAACATGTATCTAATAAAATAAATAAAAATAATGGTTAACGGGTGTAACGTTACGAAGTGTTTACTGTTTCGGATAGGTCATGAAGTTGACTATGCGGGTGTGCGATCGTAGATAGGGTATCGCGTGCGTTTCGCCGGTGGCGGCGTTATAATTTGACTACTGCGTACGAAGCGTAGGTCGGGTCCCGTTCAAAATGTTATTTTCTCTATAAAAGTGATAGTTAGTGGCGATCGTGGTCGACGCGTCAACAATGAGGATATCGAGCTTGTGTGGTAACAGGACTTCGTCGATATCACACGGTCTTGCGAGCGTATTATCGACCTAAAAGTGAACCGTCGTAAAACACCGCGAGCGCCGAACTGTTAAGGACGGACGGCTCCGTTCAGGACGTGCAACCTATTAATATACTAATATTGAAATACGAAAGTGCCCTTAGACGAGTTTATCGTGTGCATACTGCGATTATCGTGTCTGAAAACCTAACGTAAATAAAATTACAATAGACCGGCCGGCCCGCTCGGTACCTACATACTTGTCGTGCCTTCGCTCGCGTCGACGCGTAGTACCTAGGTAGGTACCGCGTTCTATGTTCACATTGAGTTGAGAGATAGACATACCTAGATGCATTATAAGTACACGTCTATTAACAGTGCACATAATTTATTTACACGTATTACTCAATTATAATGTAATAACTTTAATATAAAACTCTGTAACTAGGTGGTGTACCTATCAAAGTGTAAACACGATCACGCTGCAAAGCGTAGGACTTAAGTTACACGTTCTACACAGTGAACTTGTATTTAATGTATTTTTTTTTTTTTGTTTCAGGTACTACTACAGCACCAGAACAACAACAACAACAACATCCGCAGCAGAGTACAGTACAGCATACCTAGGTAAGTAAGTATATATTATAATATAGTTATTGAGAGCGAGTAAAAGTATAGGTAGGTACTAGTAAATTCATACAAACTATCATTCGTAGGTGTATGTTTCGTGTGTGTGTTTACTTACTTACAAGTAAGTAAGTAGGTAGGTAGGTAGGTAGGTAAGTAAGTAAGTAAGTACTTGTACTGTTTTCGTTTAATGCGATGTCGGTAGGTAGGCAGGCATTTCTTATGTGTGTGATATTATGTGTACGTGTTTTTTTTTTTAGACAACTCCGTTAAAGAAATATATTTTTATAATATCGAATCATATGCGGCCCTGAAAAGGGCCTTTTTGATGTGCGCATCTATATACGCATGGTTGTTGACACACACGCGTAAGTAGAGCTGCCGGTTGCGCGCCGGTCAACACGTGCACGGAGAGTGCAAGTGTCTAACCGCCGAAACCGTAGAGGGTGCGACCCTGGCGCTTCAGAGCGTAGACGACGTCCATGGCGGTGACGGTCTTCCTCTTGGCGTGCTCGGTGTAAGTGACGGCGTCGCGGATCACGTTCTCAAGGAACACCTTGAGCACACCGCGAGTCTCTTCGTAGATCAGACCGGAGATACGTTTCACGCCGCCTCTGCGAGCTAGACGACGGATGGCGGGCTTCGTGATACCTTGGATGTTATCACGAAGTACCTTCCTGTGACGCTTGGCTCCTCCTTTTCCCAAACCCTTTCCTCCCTTACCGCGACCGGTCATCTTCTCTGATTAACTGTATAACGTAGACGTACGATAAGTCAGCGGCACGAATGCGCGGCGCACACACGAACAACGCGAACGAACGACTGGTAACCCTCGATGCGCGGTACTCGCCTTTATTTATCCCCCGGGCGGGCGACGGCGAGCGGTGACGCGAGGCGCGCGGGGCGAGACAGCCCGATTGCTCGCAGTTGATTGGTCGGGCTGGGAGTTTCCTAGATGCGAACATCAAAAATAATGCAAATGAAAATTATATACCTAAATAGTCTAACATTATATATATATTTTTTTTTCATTGTGTGACAGACAGGCTAGCTACACTATTAATTAATTGAATAAATAAAGCTTTACCTACATGCATAATAAATTGGGTACCTAGGTATACCTTAGCTTTTCTCTATTTTAATATTACTCAATAAACTTTCCTCTATGAAATTCATTGCGTAGGTAATTTTAGAGCTTTAAGCATATTATAGATAGACAGACAGCGGAAAGCGACTTTGTTTTATGATATGATGTAGTAATATCATCATAGGCGAGTCCATAATGTTACTTAAACACCTACTTATCATAGTTCTCATCCGATCCGTCCATAAAATCCATCCATTTTTTTTTTTTTTTTTTTTTTTATTATTCACCTAGGTGTTAGGTATATTACTTGGTCGTTTTCATATTTACACTGAATTGAAACATTTCATTCGTGTCGTTAAATATAGATAGATAATGAGTTAGTTAGTTAGTTAGTTAGGTAGGTAGGTAGGTAGGTAGGTAGGTAGGTAGGTAGGAAGCAAGCAAGCAGTTAAGGTAAGTAATTTGACTTCTGATGTAAAGAAACATTTCTATTAATTAGACACATATGTGGCCCTGAAAAGGGCCTTTTGTGTGAACGCACAGTCACATACGGCGCCACACAGTCGCCACAGAGGACGATGTGTATGCGATATATTGTGACAGTTTAAGCGCGTTCGCCTCTGATCCTGCGCGCCAATTGGATGTCCTTGGGCATGATGGTGACGCGCTTCGCGTGGATCGCGCACAGGTTGGTGTCTTCGAAGAGACCGACGAGGTAAGCTTCGCTAGCCTCCTGCAGCGCCATAACAGCGGAACTCTGGAAACGGAGGTCGGTCTTGAAGTCCTGTGCGATCTCACGCACGAGACGCTGGAACGGAAGCTTGCGGATAAGCAGCTCGGTACTCTTCTGGTAGCGACGAATCTCACGGAGTGCCACGGTGCCAGGCCGGTAGCGATGGGGTTTCTTGACGCCACCCGTGGCCGGCGCGCTCTTGCGGGCAGCCTTAGTGGCGAGCTGTTTCCTCGGCGCCTTACCACCGGTGGATTTGCGAGCGGTCTGCTTAGTACGCGCCATTGCAGTGAATAAGTAAGCAACGGAGGGTTGAAAATAAGTAGACTTTACAACAAAACGGACGCGCCGACGTGCACACTGCGAACGTACGAGAGCGAATAAAAACCGGACCTGTGTAAACGGCCCTATTTATACGCGCGGCAACGTAGCGGACAAGCGTGCGGCGCGCTCCCGCGCGCCCTCTTCAGTGTAAAAACTTAACTAAACTCGGATGCAGTAGGTAGGTACGTAGATCATATAAACAAATTGTTTGATAGGATATCATGTTAAATAGTAGAGAAAGTAAGTATAGGTATTATAATAAACGAACACTTAGGCAGAATATATGTGTATTAATTATTTATTTTATCATATAAGTACCGTATCGCCGCGCCGCATCGGTAATAGTAATATTAGGAGCCGCATCAACATGATATATAATAACAAAAATACATTGGTCTAGCGGTCGGTGGAATTGTAGACGTGCACAGAGTACACAGCAAATCAATGGTGGTAGTAGTAGTTAGTTAGTTAGTAAGTAAGTAAGTAAGTATCTATCTATCTAGGTACCTAAGTTCATCTCTTCATCGTTTCGTTGAACACAAGGCTTGAAAGAATTCATCCATGTTAGCTATGTAGGTAATAAACTAGAGTGCGGGGGGGGGGGGGGGGGGGGGAGTAGTTAGTAAATAAGAAAGATTCGTTGTTGTTGCCTAGGTACCTACTTTATGGCTGGCTGGCTGGCTAGCTAGTTAGTTAGCATACTTTTTCATTGCATAATCATCATCATCATTATCATTGCGTAGGTACTTTTGTGGTGCAGTTTTTACAGACATCTGATTAAAGAAACGTGAATTGAGATTCACATGAACATGTTTGTGGCCCTGAAAAGGGCCTTTTGTTGTTTCTCCTGCCATCATGCGGCGTGAGTGCGCGTCCAGGCGTCTGACGTGATCCGTTTGCCGCGACGCGTGCATCGTGCTTTGTGCTTCTCGTTAAGTGCATACATTATGTACTTGTGTAAAAATGTATGCACATAACGATTACACTCGACACGATAAACACGCACCGCATTAAACAAGACACACGAACAAGCGCACCGGGTTATACACTGCACACACTAAGCGGCGTTGGAGGACGGAGCGTCGGCGGCTCTTGCTAGCTACCGACCGCTCACTTGGAGCTGGTGTATTTGGTGACAGCCTTGGTGCCTTCACTGACAGCGTGCTTGGCGAGCTCACCGGGCAGCAGGAGCCTGACGGACGTCTGCACCTCCCTGGAGGTGATGGTCGACCTCTTGTTGTAGTGGGCGAGACGGGAGGCTTCCGCGGCGATACGCTCGAAGATGTCGTTCACGAACGAGTTCATGATAGACATGGCCTTGCTGGAGATACCGGTGTCCGGGTGCACCTGCTTCAGGACCTTGTAGATGTAGATGGCGTAACTCTCCTTCCTCTTGTGCTTCTTCTTCTTCTTGTCGGTCTTGGAGATGTTCTTCTGGGCCTTGCCCGACTTCTTGGCGGCTTTACCACTTGTCTTTGGCGGCATTATGGAAATTAACGAGAACACGTGCTACCGATACGGAGTTCAGTCGCAGTATGAAGCGGTAAATTTTTCAACACCCGTATTTATGCCGCACGCGACGCACGCATTCGTGGCAAGCGGCGAGGCAACCGACGCAGCGGCCGACCAATCACAGCGCTCCTAAGCTAGAGTGTAGATCGCGCGCGGGGAGCGGGGCGCGCGGGACGAAAGCGATTGGGGGGGGGGGGGGGGGCTGCTTCTCTGCTGTTGTACGTACTTGTGTTAGCCATTGAAGTGAAAATATTATGATCTGTCTAATAATAAATACCTACATAATGGTACATGTATACCTATATATATTATTTATGTATAATACATTATTTATAAATTGTGTTTGTATTTTTCTACAAATTATGAAAAAAAAAAAAAATTCTATACTACAACTAAATAATAATTAATTGTGATTTAGATAGGCAAATTGCTTTAACGCAAATATCAATCAGTAGATACCTCATGTTAGTTAGTATTTATTTTCTTAGTTTTGTACCTATATTTACCTATGAGAAATAGGTATAATGTATTCACATTACACCTACACCAAGTGGTATGTTTGTCTTCAGTGTGTTGTTGTGTGTATTAAGAGCCCATGTAATTTTCTCTCCATCTCTCTTTTTACTTACGATACGACGACCGATGTTTACCTGTTTAGGTAGGTAGGTAGGTAGGTAGGTAGGTACCTGTGTCAATTTGATCATACGTAGGAGGTTTGGTTGTGTTTTTATTGACAACACCGTTAAAGAAACTGTCTTTGTTAATAATTTGACGAATCATATTGTGGCCCTGAAAAGGGCCTTTTGTTTTGAATGCATACGAGCGAAGAGCGTCGCGCACCCGACATAATACATATGACTGGCACAAATATTACATCGAAATACGCGAGCGCCGGGCTGCACTCGCACGAAGCACCACCACGGTCTGATGTCGCGCGGCGGCACAACGTTTAAGCCTTCTTCTCGGTCTTCTTGGGCAGGAGCACGGCCTGGATGTTCGGCAGCACACCACCTTGAGCGATCGTCACGCCCGAGAGCAGCTTGTTCAACTCCTCGTCGTTGCGGATGGCCAATTGAAGATGACGCGGGATGATCCTGGTCTTCTTGTTGTCCCTCGCGGCGTTGCCGGCCAACTCGAGAACCTCAGCAGCCAGATACTCCATCACGGCGGCCAAGTAGACGGGCGCACCGGCACCCACGCGCTCTGCGTAGTTACCGTTACGCAGCAGCCTGTGAATACGACCCACAGGGAACTGAAGACCGGCACGGTTGGAGCGGGACTTTGCCTTTCCCTTCACCTTGCCACCTTTACCGCGACCCGACATGATTGAAAGGTTTGTTTATTAAATGAACTCGCGAAACTATTACGAAACACGCGTACACAGCAGTGCGCGCGCCGAGACAGTCGAACAATTTGTGAACCCCACAAAACTTGGCTGTCGCGTTTTATATACGCGCCCCGCGTAGCTGTGTCAGTGGGAGGGGAGTAAAATGTACGTGATTCTGAAAACGCGCAAGCGCGGTCTTGTTTCTATCGTGAGTTACGTGTACATACTTAATATAATATATATGTATATATAATTATGATGTTTAGATATTGAGTTATCGGTGGACAAGACAAAATGAAATTTGTTATGATTTAGCGACTTATTAATAGGTACCTAATGTTTCTTAAAAAAAAAAAAAAAAAAAAAACCCACGTTAGGTTTTATATTAGGTACCTACCATTAATATTATAATCATGCCATTATAAGCAGATAGATAGATAGATAGATAGATAGATAGATAGATAGGTAGGTAGGTAGGTAGGTAGGTAGGTAGGTAGGTAGGTAGGTAGGTAGGTAGGTAGGTAGGTAGGTACCCATTTAATTTTATTCGTTACGATTTGATATTGTGTAATTTTCTTTTAATTACCTAGGTACCCACGTACTTGCTTCGAATCGAATGCGCGCGAGTTTGTGCACGTTTAGGGCGGGAAAGTTTGATGAGTTCGATCATAATTATGTTGGAGGTGATGCGTATTGGGCGGCTGAGTTAAATCGGTCCTCAAATAAAAGTAACTGATTTATAGTGAAGTATTAATAAACTTTAAGAAATAGTGAAATGTGACGACGCCCGTTGACATATTGTATGGTGTATCTCCGACGTATAGGTAGGTATGTTTTTACCTATGTATGTATGTATGTTTGTAGGATCATAGTAAGTATCTAGATAAGTAGATAGGTACCTAAATAGGTAGGTAGGTACCGTAAGTATTCCTAAGTAGCTATGCCGTTTTTATTTATTGGGTTAACGAGTAGTATGTAGGTACCTAATAGTTTAATAGGTATTATTATGGATGGATGGATGGATGGATGGATGGATGGATGGATGGATGGATGGATGGATGTATGTATGTATGTATGTATGTATTCATTGTTGTCGTTTTGACTCTCTGTTTTAAAGAAATGAATATTGTTCATATTCATGATAGCTTTGTTAGCCCTGAAAAGGGCTTTTTGGTGTGCGCTCGGTGAGCGCCGCGGTTTGAGAGCGCATGCACGCGCGCTAAGCATCTCGATGCCGCCGTAGTTTCTTCATCGTCGTTTGTTTCCGATGAATATCTTCGGTGACAATCTCGAGACACGTCGAACGCGCTCCGCACCCCCTCCATCCCGAGGACGGTAGACAGACCGACTCGTACGTACCACGCGCGCGCGGTTGGGAATGTTGATGATGTAAGTAGGTAGCTAGGTATTATAAAACACCAATCACATCACTCATCATCGGCCGCCGTTGATGTTGATCTTCCATCCACTCGTGGTGTCGTAGTGGTCGTCGTCGCCGTCGACGGTGTGTAACGCGAATGCGCGCGCGACCGTAGCTTACTTCTTAGCGGCGGACGCTTTCTTGGCTGCCGGCTTAGACTTTGGTGTAGCCGCGGCCTTCTTGGGTTTGGGCGCTTTAGGTTTCTTCGTTGGCGGTTTCGCGGTCTTCTTGGCTTTAGGTGCGGCGGCTCCCTTCGCCTTGGCTGGTGCGGCGGCCTTCTTGGGTGCCGGCTTCTTCTTGGCGGCGGCGGCCTTCTTGTCCTTAGCCGCAGCGGCCGCGGACGCCTTGGACTTTGACGGTGAACCCGAAGCGGCGGCGGCGGCGGCCTTCTTGGTCTTGGCGCCGGCCGCAGAGGCGGTCGCCTTCTTGGTCTTCGCAGCGGCAGATGCGGGCGCTTTACCGGCGGCCTTGCTGGCGGCGCCGGCGGGTTTCTTGGCCGCGGCAGACTTAGACTCGAGCTTGAAAGAGCCTGAGGCGCCCTTGCCCTTGGTCTGGATCAACGCGCCAGATTCGACGGCGCTCTTGAGGTATTTCCTGATGAAAGGAGCCAGTTTCTCCGCGTCGACCTTGTACTGGGCGGCGATGTACTTCTTGATCGCCTGCAGGGAAGATCCGCTGCGCTCCTTCATCTCCTTGATGGCGTTGTTGACCATCTCCGATGTCTTGGGATGGGTCGGCTTCGCCTTAGGTTTTTTCGCGGCACCGGCGCCGCCGGCCTGCCTCGCCTGCTTCTTCGCTGGTGTAGCGGGTGCCGGAGCCTCGGTAGCGACTGCTGTGTCTGCCATTGTATTGTATTGTTGTTTGTATGTACGTAAGAACGAACGAATAAAATCACCACTACTAACACTGCACAGAGATAGAGAGAGACTTAGATGTCGCCACTTAAAGGTTCATAAACGTCATTACGTACGCGCACGCCTATGCACGACGAAACTTTACCGTAACGAGAGCCGCGATGTCGCGGGACGTTTTCTCGTATGAACGCTTGAAAGTTTTCACTAACATGTATCTAATAAAATAAATAAAAATAATGGTTAACGGGTGTAACGTTACGAAGTGTTTACTGTTTCGGATAGGTCATGAAGTTGACTATGCGGGTGTGCGATCGTAGATAGGGTATCGCGTGCGTTTCGCCGGTGGCGGCGTTATAATTTGACTACTGCGTACGAAGCGTAGGTCGGGTCCCGTTCAAAATGTTATTTTCTCTATAAAAGTGATAGTTAGTGGCGATCGTGGTCGACGCGTCAACAATGAGGATATCGAGCTTGTGTGGTAACAGGACTTCGTCGATATCACACGGTCTTGCGAGCGTATTATCGACCTAAAAGTGAACCGTCGTAAAACACCGCGAGCGCCGAACTGTTAAGGACGGACGGCTCCGTTCAGGACGTGCAACCTATTAATATACTAATATTGAAATACGAAAGTGCCCTTAGACGAGTTTATCGTGTGCATACTGCGATTATCGTGTCTGAAAACCTAACGTAAATAAAATTACAATAGACCGGCCGGCCCGCTCGGTACCTACATACTTGTCGTGCCTTCGCTCGCGTCGACGCGTAGTACCTAGGTAGGTACCGCGTTCTATGTTCACATTGAGTTGAGAGATAGACATACCTAGATGCATTATAAGTACACGTCTATTAACAGTGCACATAATTTATTTACACGTATTACTCAATTATAATGTAATAACTTTAATATAAAACTCTGTAACTAGGTGGTGTACCTATCAAAGTGTAAACACGATCACGCTGCAAAGCGTAGGACTTAAGTTACACGTTCTACACAGTGAACTTGTATTTAATGTATTTTTTTTTTTTTGTTTCAGGTACTACTACAGCACCAGAACAACAACAACAACAACATCCGCAGCAGAGTACAGTACAGCATACCTAGGTAAGTAAGTATATATTATAATATAGTTATTGAGAGCGAGTAAAAGTATAGGTAGGTACTAGTAAATTCATACAAACTATCATTCGTAGGTGTATGTTTCGTGTGTGTGTTTACTTACTTACAAGTAAGTAAGTAGGTAGGTAGGTAGGTAGGTAAGTAAGTAAGTAAGTACTTGTACTGTTTTCGTTTAATGCGATGTCGGTAGGTAGGCAGGCATTTCTTATGTGTGTGATATTATGTGTACGTGTTTTTTTTTTAGACAACTCCGTTAAAGAAATATATTTTTATAATATCGAATCATATGCGGCCCTGAAAAGGGCCTTTTTGATGTGCGCATCTATATACGCATGGTTGTTGACACACACGCGTAAGTAGAGCTGCCGGTTGCGCGCCGGTCAACACGTGCACGGAGAGTGCAAGTGTCTAACCGCCGAAACCGTAGAGGGTGCGACCCTGGCGCTTCAGAGCGTAGACGACGTCCATGGCGGTGACGGTCTTCCTCTTGGCGTGCTCGGTGTAAGTGACGGCGTCGCGGATCACGTTCTCAAGGAACACCTTGAGCACACCGCGAGTCTCTTCGTAGATCAGACCGGAGATACGTTTCACGCCGCCTCTGCGAGCTAGACGACGGATGGCGGGCTTCGTGATACCTTGGATGTTATCACGAAGTACCTTCCTGTGACGCTTGGCTCCTCCTTTTCCCAAACCCTTTCCTCCCTTACCGCGACCGGTCATCTTCTCTGATTAACTGTATAACGTAGACGTACGATAAGTCAGCGGCACGAATGCGCGGCGCACACACGAACAACGCGAACGAACGACTGGTAACCCTCGATGCGCGGTACTCGCCTTTATTTATCCCCCGGGCGGGCGACGGCGAGCGGTGACGCGAGGCGCGCGGGGCGAGACAGCCCGATTGCTCGCAGTTGATTGGTCGGGCTGGGAGTTTCCTAGATGCGAACATCAAAAATAATGCAAATGAAAATTATATACCTAAATAGTCTAACATTATATATATATTTTTTTTTCATTGTGTGACAGACAGGCTAGCTACACTATTAATTAATTGAATAAATAAAGCTTTACCTACATGCATAATAAATTGGGTACCTAGGTATACCTTAGCTTTTCTCTATTTTAATATTACTCAATAAACTTTCCTCTATGAAATTCATTGCGTAGGTAATTTTAGAGCTTTAAGCATATTATAGATAGACAGACAGCGGAAAGCGACTTTGTTTTATGATATGATGTAGTAATATCATCATAGGCGAGTCCATAATGTTACTTAAACACCTACTTATCATAGTTCTCATCCGATCCGTCCATAAAATCCATCCATTTTTTTTTTTTTTTTTTTTTTATTATTCACCTAGGTGTTAGGTATATTACTTGGTCGTTTTCATATTTACACTGAATTGAAACATTTCATTCGTGTCGTTAAATATAGATAGATAATGAGTTAGTTAGTTAGTTAGTTAGGTAGGTAGGTAGGTAGGTAGGTAGGTAGGTAGTAGGTAGGAAGCAAGCAAGCAGTTAAGGTAAGTAATTTGACTTCTGATGTAAAGAAACATTTCTATTAATTAGACACATATGTGGCCCTGAAAAGGGCCTTTTGTGTGAACGCACAGTCACATACGGCGCCACACAGTCGCCACAGAGGACGATGTGTATGCGATATATTGTGACAGTTTAAGCGCGTTCGCCTCTGATCCTGCGCGCCAATTGGATGTCCTTGGGCATGATGGTGACGCGCTTCGCGTGGATCGCGCACAGGTTGGTGTCTTCGAAGAGACCGACGAGGTAAGCTTCGCTAGCCTCCTGCAGCGCCATAACAGCGGAACTCTGGAAACGGAGGTCGGTCTTGAAGTCCTGTGCGATCTCACGCACGAGACGCTGGAACGGAAGCTTGCGGATAAGCAGCTCGGTACTCTTCTGGTAGCGACGAATCTCACGGAGTGCCACGGTGCCAGGCCGGTAGCGATGGGGTTTCTTGACGCCACCCGTGGCCGGCGCGCTCTTGCGGGCAGCCTTAGTGGCGAGCTGTTTCCTCGGCGCCTTACCACCGGTGGATTTGCGAGCGGTCTGCTTAGTACGCGCCATTGCAGTGAATAAGTAAGCAACGGAGGGTTGAAAATAAGTAGACTTTACAACAAAACGGACGCGCCGACGTGCACACTGCGAACGTACGAGAGCGAATAAAAACCGGACCTGTGTAAACGGCCCTATTTATACGCGCGGCAACGTAGCGGACAAGCGTGCGGCGCGCTCCCGCGCGCCCTCTTCAGTGTAAAAACTTAACTAAACTCGGATGCAGTAGGTAGGTACGTAGATCATATAAACAAATTGTTTGATAGGATATCATGTTAAATAGTAGAGAAAGTAAGTATAGGTATTATAATAAACGAACACTTAGGCAGAATATATGTGTATTAATTATTTATTTTATCATATAAGTACCGTATCGCCGCGCCGCATCGGTAATAGTAATATTAGGAGCCGCATCAACATGATATATAATAACAAAAATACATTGGTCTAGCGGTCGGTGGAATTGTAGACGTGCACAGAGTACACAGCAAATCAATGGTGGTAGTAGTAGTTAGTTAGTTAGTAAGTAAGTAAGTATCTATCTATCTAGGTACCTAAGTTCATCTCTTCATCGTTTCGTTGAACACAAGGCTTGAAAGAATTCATCCATGTTAGCTATGTAGGTAATAAACTAGAGTGCGGGGGGGGGGGGGGGGGGGGGGGGGGGTGTAGTAGTTAGTAAGAAAGATTCGTTGTTGTTGCCTAGGTACCTACTTTATGGCTGGCTGGCTGGCTAGCTAGTTAGTTAGCATACTTTTTCATTGCATAATCATCATCATCATTATCGTTGCGTAGGTACTTGTGCAGTTTTTACAGACATCTGATTAAAGAAACGTGAATTGAGATTCACATGAACATGTTTGTGGCCCTGAAAAGGGCCTTTTGTTGTTTCTCCTGCCATCATGCGGCTGAGTGCGCGTCCAGGCGTCTGACGTGATCCGTTTGCCGCGACGCGTGCATCGTGCTTTGTGCTTCTCGTTAAGTGCATACATTATGTACTTGTGTAAAAATGTATGCACATAACGATTACACTCGACACGATAAACACGCACCGCATTAAACAAGACACACGAACAAGCGCACGGGTTATACACTGCACACACTAAGCGGCGTTGGAGGACGGAGCGTCGGCGGCTCTTGCTAGCTACCGACCGCTCACTTGGAGCTGGTGTATTTGGTGACAGCCTTGGTGCCTTCACTGACAGCGTGCTTGGCGAGCTCACGGGCGAGGAGCCTGACGGGCGTCTGCACCTCCCTGAGGTGATGGTCGCCTCTTGTTGTAGGGGCGAGGGAGGCTTCCGCGGCGATACGCTCGAAGATGTCGTTCACGAACGATTCATGATAGACATGGCCTTGCATGGATATATATATTTCCGGGTGCACCTGCTTGGACCTTGTAGATGTAGCTGGCGTACTCTCCTTCCTCTTGTGCTTCTTCTTCTTCTTGTCTCTTGGAGATGTTCTTTGGGTTGCCCGACTTCTTGGCGGCTTTACCACTTGTCTTTGGCGGCATTATGGAAATTAACGAGAACACGTGCTACCGATACGGAGTTCAGTCGCAGTATGAAGCGGTAATTTTAGAGCTTTAAGCATATTATAGATAGACAGACAGCGGAAAGCGACTTTGTTTTATGATATGATGTAGTAATATCATCATAGGCGAGTCCATAATGTTACTTAAACACCTACTTATCATAGTTCTCATCCGGATCCGTCCATAAAATCCATCCATTTTTTTTTTTTTTTTTTTTTTTTTATATTCACCTAGGTGTTAGTTATATTACTTGGTCGTTTTCATATTTACACTGAATTGAAACATTTCATTCGTGTCGTTAAATATAGATAGAAATATGAGTTAGTTAGTTAGTTAGTTAGGTAGGTAGGTAGGTAGGTAGGTAGGTAGGTAGGTAAGGAAGCAAGCAAGCAGTTTAAGGTAGTAATTTGACTTCTGATGTAAAGAAACATTTCAATTAAATAGACACAAATGATGCCCTGAAAAGGGCCTTTTGTGTGAAAGCACAGTCACATACGGCTCCACAAAGACGCCACAGAGGACGATGTGTATGCGATATATTGTGACAGTTTAAGCGCGTTCGCCTCTGATCCTGCGCGCCAATTGGATGTCCTTGGGCATGATGGTGACGCGCTTCGCGTGGATCGCGCACAGGTTGGTGTCTTCGAAGAGACCGACGAGGTAAGCTTCGCTAGCCTCCTGCAGCGCCATAACAGCGGAACTCTGGAAACGGAGGTCGGTCTTGAAGTCCTGTGCGATCTCACGCACGAGACGCTGGAACGGAAGCTTGCGGATAAGCAGCTCGGTACTCTTCTGGTAGCGACGAATCTCACGGAGTGCCACGGTGCCAGGCCGGTAGCGATGGGGTTCTTGACGCCACCCGTGGCCGGCGCGCTCTTGCGGGCAGCCTTAGTGGCGAGCTGTTTCCTCGGCGCCTTACCACCAGTGGATTTGCGAGCGGTCTGCTTAGTACGCGCCATTGCAGTGAATAAGTAAGCAACGGAGGGTTGAAAATAAGTAGACTTTACAACAAAACGGACGCGCCGACGTGCACACTGCGAACGTACGAGAGCGAATAAAAACCGGACCTGTGTAAACGGCCCTATTTATACGCGCGGGCAACGTAGCGGACAAGCGTGCGGCGCGCTCCCGCGCGCCCTCTTCAGTGTAAAAACTTAACTAAACTCGGATGCAGTAGGTAGGTACGTAGATCATATAAACAAATTGTTTTGATAGGATATCATGTTAAATAGTAGAGAAAGTAAGTATAGGTATTATAATAAACGAACACTTAGGCAGAATATATTGTATTAATTATTTATTTTATCATATAAGTACCGTATCGCCGCGCCGCATCGGTAATAGTAATATTAGGATCAGCAGCAACATGATATATAATAACCAAAATACATTGTTCTAGCTGTCGGTGGAAGTGTATAAGTGCACCGAGTACCCCGAAAATCCATGGTGGGCGTCGTCGTTAGTTAGTGAGTAAGGAAGTCAGTATCTATCTAACTAGGTACCTAAGTACATCTCTTCATCGTTTCGTTGAACACAAGGCTTGAAAGAATTCATCCATGTTAGCTATGTAGGTAATAAACTAGAGTGCGGGGGGGGGGGGGGGGGTGGTGTAGTAGTTAGTAAATAAGAAAGATTCGTTGTTGTTGCCTAGGTACCTACTTTATGGCTGGCTGGCTGGCTACTAGTTAGTTAGCATACTTTTTCATTGCATAATCATCATCATCATTATCATTGCGTAGGTACTTTTGTGGTGCAGTTTTTACAGACATCTGATTAAAGAAACGTGAATTGAGATTCACATGAACATGTTTGTGGCCCTGAAAAGGGCCTTTTGTTGTTTCTCCTGCCATCATGCGGCGTGAGTGCGGCGCGTCCAGGCGTCTGACGTGATCCGTTTGCCGCGACGCGTGCATCGTGCTTTGTGCTTCTCGTTAAGTGCATACATTATGTACTTGTGTAAAAATGTATGCACATAACGATTACACTCGACACGATAAACACGCACCGCATTAAACAAGACACACGAACAAGCGCACCGGGTTATACACTGCACACACTAAGCGGCGTTGGAGGACGGAGCGTCGGCGGCTCTTGCTAGCTACCGACCGCTCACTTGGAGCTGGTGTATTTGGTGACAGCCTTGGTGCCTTCACTGACAGCGTGCTTGGCGAGCTCACCGGGCAGCAGGAGCCTGACGGACGTCTGCACCTCCCTGGAGGTGATGGTCGACCTCTTGTTGTAGTGGGCGAGACGGGAGGCTTCCGCGGCGATACGCTCGAAGATGTCGTTCACGAACGAGTCATGATAGACATGGCCTTGCTGGAGATACCGGTGTCCGGTGCACCCGAAGCTATGCTCTTCAGGACCTGTAGATGTAGATGGCGTAACTCTCCTTCCTCTTGTGCTTCTTCTTCTTCTTGTCGGTCTTGGAGATGTTCTTCTGGGCCTTGCCCGACTTCTTGGCGGCTTTACCACTTGTCTTTGGCGGCATTATGGAAATTAACGAGAACACGTGCTACCGATACGGAGTTCAGTCGCAGTATGAAGCGGTAATCGTGTAGTAGTCGCTGCGTCCCCTCACGGGGGCGCGGCAGGCGGGATCGGGGCGAGGCCCCCTGCCCGCGGAGGCTATACCGAGGCCCGTAACTACGGGCCTGTCATTATGGGGCCATATAGGCGATGGCCTTTGGTCATGTTGTATAGCATGACCTATATATGTAGCTGTTAGTGGTCTGTAGGAGCGCCGGCGTCACTGTCGCCTTCTTCACGGCACTCCGGCGGTCAGGACCCCGCCAGGTGGAACCCCCAGTTACCTGGGGGAAGTCCGGCGGAGAGCGACCAGCGACGAGAGTGCCGACTTTGGGGGCGCGCCTACAGAGGGGTGCGGGGCCCCCCCCGCCCTACGGATCCCAGATCGAGCCGGTCACTTTCAGGCAGGTGGGGGCCGTGGTGTGTGTGTAAGGGCGGTATTGTGTCTGTGTGTCACCGCCCAGTGTGTACGAATGCAAGACGCGCACGCGCCGCGTCTGCATCGCGTGACAAATGTGTTGTGGAGTCAGTGCTTGTGTGCTGGGTGGTGCACGTCATGCCTATATTAACCTAGCACACGACGTACACCGGGTGTGAGTGCTGTTGTGGAGTGTCACTGGTCGAGGGGGCCGCGTGTAGGTGAATGCGGCCCTCTCGTGGGGTCAAGTCCGGTGGGGGAGGCACGTTTGTCCGGCAGCAGGTCGCGCGGCAGGCGTCTACTGTCTGGCGGACGAGTGTGCCAGGGCGCAATCTCCTGTAAGTGTGGCCAGACAGACTTGTCCGCGCGCGCGAACATGTTGGTCGCCAGGCGGGCCGCAAAATCGTCCAGGCTCTCAATCTTGAGGTCCCTGAGTAGGACGCTGTTCCTCACATACCGAGGGGCGTCTGTGATTCTCCGCAGCGCAAAGTTCTGTTGCGCGCGGAGGGGCTTCTTGAGCGACTCGGATGCTAGGGCGAACCAAGCCGGGGCGGCGTACGTCAGCATAGAGCGGACGTAAAGCTTGTACACGCTCAGCTTGGCGCGTATCGGGAGGCGGGACGAGAGCACTGGATAGAGCTGCGCGCGTGCAGCTTTACTCCTGGCGATGACCTGCCGGACATGGTACCTCATGCGGAGCGGACGATCAATGGTCACCCCCAAGTACTTGACCCGGGGGGTCCACGTGATGTCGGCTCCGTTCAGCTGCAGGGGTGGTGGGTAGGGGGCGAAGCCGGTGAGCAGCGCCTGTGTCTTACTCACGTTAACCGACAGCCGCCACTTCGACAGCCACTCGGGGAGGAGATCGAGGGCGCGCTGCATTTTGACGGCCGCGAACCTCGCACTCATCGAGGTTGTGATGTACGCGGCGTCGTCAGCATACAGCGCGAGCGTCGAGTCCTGCGTAGTGGGGATGTCGTCGGTGTAACATGAGTAGCACAGGGGCGATATGCAGCTGCCCTGCGGTACTCCAGCTCCGACCGGACGCGCGCTGGACAGCGCGCCGTCCACCACCACCCTGACGGTCCTGTGGGAGAGAAAGGAGGCGACCACCTTGATTACGCGACGGGGCGCGTCCGACTGTGACAGCTTGTAAACTAAGCCGTCGTGCCAGACGCGGTCGAAGGCCTTTTCCATGTCGAGGAGTACTGCAACTGCGTATTCCCTCCTGTTCATCGTCGATGACAGCAGGTGCAGTACTCTCGACAGCTGGAGCGTCGTACTGTGACCCGACCGGAAGCCAAATTGGTCCGGGCGCAGCTTGATGTTGGGTTCGAGGTGTTGCAGCAGGAGCTTTTCAAACACCTTGGAGATTGTGGGCAGCAGGGTGATTGGCCGATAGCTCTCCGGCTTCAGCACATTTTTCCCTGGCTTGGGCAGCATTATGACGCGCCCTTCCTTCCACTGTGACGGGAAGGTCCCCGTGCGCAGGATCCCAGTGTACAGGCGCGCCAGCGCCGCAACAGTGCGGAACGGCAGGTAGCGCAGCGCTGTGTTTGTGATCCCGTCAGCACCGGGGGCCTTTCTAGGTTTTGTATTAAGTATGGCGCGTCTTACTGCGCCAGGCGAGAAATAAATAGGGTCTTCCTCGGGAGCTATCGGCGACGCGAAGTAGTCCCCAAGGTGCCTCTCGACTGCTGCAACGTGTTCCAGGTCGTCGGTCGGGTTCGGCTGGAATTGACGCTCCAGGTGCTCGGCGAAGATCTCCGCTCGGTCAGCAGCGGAGTATCTCTTCTCCCCGTCGCTGTGCATCAGCGGCCGAACCGGGGCTGGGGTATTCTTAAGCCGGCGGCATAACTTGTGGATCGAGGGCCAGTCTCCTACGGCGGCCTCTATCTGTGACTCCCAGTCCGCGGCTTCGGCCGCGAGCAGCTCGGCCTTCACGTCGTCCGCGAGACGGTTGAGCTTTGCTTTCTGGGACGGGCATCTCGTAACTTGCCACCGCTTGCGCAGGCGCCGCTTCTCGGCGATCTTGCTTCTTAGGTGGTGGGGCAGAGGGCGCAGAATTCTGCTCTGCTCTGGTGCAGTTTGGGTGGCCTTTTCGAAGGCGCGCTGGATGCAAGCGGTGAGTTCGCCCGTCAAACCGTCCACGTCCGCGGCGGTATTGACCGGCCGAGTTGGAGTGGTGGTCGCCATCTCTTCACGGAATTGTTCCCAGTCCGTGAGTCGACGTGGCGCTGGTGGGGCCTGCCGGGTGGGAATCCCCGACAGGACGGCGAGTACAGGAAGGTGATCAGAGCGCAGCTCGTCCACAATCACTTCCTGTGAGATCTGGCAGTTAAGGCCGGAGTGGACGATAATGTCCAGGACGTCCGGGGCCGCTCGGGTGTTGTCTGGGTAGTGGGTCGGGGTGTCCGGTCCGGACACCACGTACCCTCCGGCCTCCGCATCCGCGAAGAGGCGTCTTCCCCCAGTGTTGGCCACATTCGAGTTCCATGCCGGGTGCTTACAGTTGAAGTCGCCGGCAACGAGTGTCTGATGACCCGCCTGCTGTAAGAGCCGCCGGAGCTCCGCGTAGTTGATCGCGGCTCCAGGCGGGGCGTAGCAGGCGTAGAGGTCGAGTTCGTCGCCGGCCACGTGCACCTGGACACCCAGCACGTAGAACGAGGTGACCAATGGCAGGGGGAGGGGGTGATGGACGAGGCTTCTTCTCACTAAGACTGCCAGACCTCGATATGTGTACGCTGCGGCGGACTTTTCGTCCTTCCTGTACGTCCTATAGCCCGGGAACTTGACCCTGTCCCCGGGGCTCAGAAGCGTTTCACTGATAAGCGCCACGTCGATGTCCTGTTCCGATAGGAGGCGTCGGAGGAGGGGGGCCTTGTTTTTAAGGCCGCGGGCATTCCAATGAATGATCCTCAACGACCTGCTATCCATGGTACAGGGTTAGCAGGTCTGTCAGGCCGTCGAGGATCACTAGCTCCGCGTCCTCTCCCTCCCTTATGGCCCTAAGAAGGTCCCGCAGGAGTTTGATGGCGCAGGCGGTGAAGTCCTTTTTGCGCTGGTCACTGGTTCCGGCGCGCGGCAGTTGTTCGCGCCGGATTGGTTTCTGGGGCTGTTGTTGTGTTTGAGGCGGCAGTCGCTGGCGGCGAGTGGTGGCCTCTTGTGCGGCCACATGCTCTGGGGCCGCGTGGGAAACGGGGGCGCCGGCGTTTGTGGGCGCAGCGACTGCCGTCGCTTCCTCACCGCTCTGCGCCGTTTCGTGCGCGGGCTGGGCCTCCTTTTGTTCTTCTGTAGGGGGGGGATTAGTCTTCCTCCTGTTTCTCCTCTTCTTTCCCCCCCGCTTCTTCCTCCTCCGAGCGGGGTCTTGATTGGTCCTGGCTTCTGACCCTCGGACCGTGGGCGCGTTGGCAGCTGCCATCAAGCTCCCACCTTGGTTGGCTTCTGTTGGGGGTGGGGCACCTGGGGCCCCCTGGCGTCGGCTTTGTGTTTGGGCCACCGTCCCAGCTCTTCTATTTTTGAGCTCCTTCTGGAAGGCCGGGCACTTGACGTTATTGGCGGGGTGTTGTCCCGCACAGTTTACGCAAGTGGCCGGCTCTTCCCGCGGGCGCGGACAATCGCGCGCCGCGTGCTCTTCGCCGCACCTCACGCAGGCGATCGGACGGTGGCAGTGGTGGGAGCTGTGCCGGAACTTCTGGCAGCGGTGGCATTGCGCGGGCCCACGTTTGCCGCGCCAAGCTTCTATCTTGACACCACGCATGCAAAGTAGCACCGTGGTGTCGTATATGCGCCGCACGTCCGGCGTCTTCTTTACGACTGCATGAAAGATGCAGCCGGGCCTGCCCTGACGTGCGTTTATATGACGCACATACTCGGGCTCGAATCCGAGGGTCCTGAGCTCCTCTTCAATCTCCAGCGGGTCCGTGTTTGGGGCAGCCCCCTGATGGCCACCTTCAGGGTTCATCTCCGCTGGCAGGGAGTAGGCAAACCATGCCACCTTTCTCTTCTTTTTCCAGGCTGGTCAGGTATCGTTGGACCAGCCTGTACTCCTCCTCTGTTTCGGGGGTAAACCTCACCCCCGCACCGTAAGGTCGGGCGTTGGAGGTTTCCCCATTTTTCTGTGCGATGGCCTTAAAATGGAAAGGCCATCTGGGCAGCTTTTCCACTACCAGCGGAGGGTTAGCGGGGCTTCTTTTTGCTGGGGGCGCTGCTGCTGACGTCGCGGCGGCATCTGCGGCCGGCGGAGCAGGGGCCCCGGTGGGGGCGGGGGACCTAGATGGTCCGGGGGACCCGGGGGATCCGGGTCTCTGTGTGTCCTCCACCTCCCTGGTGGGGGAGGGTCCGGCATAACTGCGGGGTAGCGTGCGGCGGGCCGCCTCGGCAAAGGAGGGCGAGGCACCGGCGACCCGAGAACGGGCGTGCGCTCGCGCGGGGCCGGGGCGGGTCCAGGCAGTATCGCTTGGAGTCCTCTCCTAAGTCGTCGGGGCTCCTGGGGCGGCGTTGGGGCCTGGCTTCGAAATTAAACTCGAAGCCAAAGCCGAGTGGGAATGTGGGCGCCGTCGTCGGCGGCGGGCCCCGCGGTTCGGCCTGGCAAGGGCCGGCTCGAACGGTCGTATCCGCAGATACGTCCTGCCGACCAGACCCGGTCGAGTCCCCCGATGCGAGCGACATGCTCGAGCCGGCTCGTGACGAGCATGCCGACAGCATGGCAGGGGAGTCGTAGGCGGAGGTGCGGGGGGGCGCCGGAGAGCCGATAAATTCGGCGGTCACGTCGCTCGTCGAGGCCGAGCCCGGCAGCATGCTGCGGGCGTCGGGTGAGGCGGGGCGCGGGGAAGGCGTACCTTGGCGTCCCGCGGATTGCGGGGGCGGAGTGGTGGGCGCAGTCCTTGATCCGGTGCGCTTGGGTGGCGCATTGTTACTCGCAGAGGGCGCGGCGGCGGTGCGCGGCGCGGCTGAGCGAGTGGCTTGCGCAGTAGGGTGCGCCTTGGGCGCGGCAGTGGATGCGACGGGTGCGCGGGGGCGCGTCCCAGACGTAGGGACACGCACCGAGGGCGCAGGGTCGCGGGCGGTGGCCCGTGCGGGCGGGGCGGTGGCGCGCGGATTAGTCGCGCGTGCACTTATTACGGCCGGTTCCGGCGCCTGTATAGGCACGGGACGAAACGCGGTGGGCCGTATAGCCACAGCGTGCGGCGGGCGTCCGGCCGACGGCGGCGGCGCATCGCGCGCAGTCTGCGCTTGCGACGTCGACGGGGCGGCGGCCGCGCTCGGCAAAATAGGTATGGACTGTACCTTACTACGTCCGGGTGACACGTCGGGCGGCGTGGGGTCGATGTCCGGCATCGACGTCGCCTGATCCGGCGTTGGGCGGTCTGCTTTGTCCGGGCCGGCGTCGCCGCGGCCTAGCGAGCCGCGGGCGCCTGGCTTGGACATATTTAGTACCGTTTAAGTGTCTATTTCACTAACTGGGATGCACTATTGTACATGGTGGGTACCCCAACAAATAAAAGTTTGTGTGGGTATTCCACAAAAAAGTCACTGTCTTTGGTTAAAAGTCACAACACATCACATTTTACATATAATATTTAAAAACTTTAAAACTTATTAAAATTCGCGTGGGTTTTGCGAAACCCCGCAACCGCAAGGGTGCGTAAGCACCTGGCAGCAATGTGGACGCGGTTCGCGCGGGCCGTATGTGTGGGAACACCGGAGCTCGACCAACACACACGACTGTTCGCAGACGATCCTGAAGCGGTAAATTTTTCAACACCCGTATTTATGCCGCACGCGACGCACGCATTCGTGGCAAGCGGCGAGGCAACCGACGCAGCGGCCGACCAATCACAGCGCTCCTAAGCTAGAGTGTAGATCGCGCGCGGGGAGCGGGGCGCGCGGGACGAAAGCGATTGGGGGGGGGGGGGGGTGCTGCTTCTCTCTCTGCTGTGTACTACTTGTGTTAGCCATTGAAGTGAAAATATTATGATCTGTCTAATAATAAATACCTACATAATGGTACATGTATACCTATATATATTATTTATGTATAATACATTATTTATAAATTGTGTTTTGTATTTTCTACAAATTATAAAAAAAAAAAAAAATTCTATACTACACCTAAATAATAATTAATTGTGAGTTAGATAGGCAAAGTGCTTTACCGCAACGAGCCATCAGTAGATACCTCAGGTTAGTGAGTATTTATTTTCTTAGTTTTGGACCGATATTTACCTATGAGAAATAGGTATAATGTATTCACATTAAACCTACACCAAGTGGTAAGTTTGTCTTCAGTGTGTTGTTGTGTGTATTAAAGACCCATGTAATTTTCTCTCCATCTCTCTTTTTACTTACGATACGACGACCGATGTTTACCCTGTTTAGGTAGGTAGGTAGGTAGGTAGGTAGGTACCTGTGTCAATTTGATCATACGTAGGAGGTTTGGTTGTGTTTTTTATTGACAACACCGTTAAAGAAACTGTCTTTGTTAATAATTTGACGAATCATATTGTGGCCCTGAAAAGGGCCTTTTGTTTTGAATGCATACGAGCGAAGAGCGTCGCGCACCCGACATAATACATATGACTGGCACAAATATTACATCGAAATACGCGAGCGCCGGGCTGCACTCGCACGAAGCACCACCACGGTCTGATGTCGCGCGGCGGCACAACAAGCGTTTAAGCCTTCTTCTCGTCTTCTTGGGCAGGAGCACGGCCTGGATGTTCGGCAGCACACCACCTTGAGCGATCGTCACGCCCGAGAGCAGCTTGTTCAACTCCCTCGTCGTTGCGGATGGCCAATTGAAGATGACGCGGGATGATCCGGGTCTTCTTGTTGTCCCTCGCGGCGTTGCAGGCCAACTCGAGAACCTCAGCAGCCAGATACTCCATCACGGCGGCCAAGTAGACGGTCGCACCGGCACCCACGAGATATGCGTATTTACAGTTACGCAGCATCCTGTGAATACGACCCACAGGGAACTGAAGACCGCACGGTTGGAGCGGGACTTTGCCTTCCCTCACCTTGCCACCTTTACCGCGACCCGACATGATTGAAAGGTTTGTTTATTAAATGAACTCGCGAAACTTTAACTATTACAAACACGTACACAGCAGTGCGCGCGCCGAGACAGTTCGAACAATTGTGAACCCCACAAAACTTGGCTGTCGCGTTTTATATACGCGCCCCGCGTAGCTGTGTCAGTGGGAGGGGAGTAAAATGTACGTGATTCTGAAAACGCGCAAGCGCGGTCCTTGTTTCTATCGTGAGTTACGTGTACATACTTAATATAATATATATGTATATATAATTATGATGTTTAGATATTGAGTTATTCGGTGGACAAGACAAAATGAAATTTGTTATGATTTAGCGACTTATTAATAGGTACCTAATGTTTCTTAAAAAAAAAAAAAAAAAATAAAGAGAAGTTAGGTTTTATATTAGGTACCTACCATTAAATAATAACATCATCCATTATAAGCAGAGAGTAGTCGATAGATAGATAGATAGATGGATAGATAGGATAGGTAGGTAGTAGGTAGTAGGTAGTAGGTAGGTAGTAGGTAGGTAGGTAGGTAGGTAGGTAGGTAACCATTTAATTTTATTCGTTACGATTTGATATTGTGTAATTTTTCTTTTATTACCTAGGTACCCACGTACTTGCTTCGAATCGCGAATGCGCGCGAGTTTGTGCACGTTTAGGGCGGGAAAGTTTGATGAGTTCGATCATAATTATGTTGGAGGTGATGCGTATTGGGCGGCTGAGTTAAATCGGTCCTCAAATAAAAGTAACTGATTTATAGTGAAGTATTAATAAACTTTAAGAAATAGTGAAATGTGAAGACGTCCGTTGATATTTTGTTTGTTGTATCTACGAGGTTTAGGTATGTATGTTTTTTCCTATGTATGTATGTATGTTTGTAGGATCATAGGAAGTATCTAGGTAAGTGGATAGGTCCCTAATTAGGTAGGTAGGTACCGTAGTATTCCTAAGTAGCTATGCCGTTTTTTTTTATTGGGTTAACGAGTAGTATGTAGGTACCTAATAGTTTAATAGGTATTATTATGGATGGATGGATGGATGGATGGATGGATGGATGGAATGGATGGATGGATGTATGTATGTATGTATGTATGTATTCATTGTTGACGTTTTGACTCTCAGGTTTTAAAGAAATGAATATTGTTCATATTCATGATAGCTTTGTTAGCCCTGAAAAGGGCTTTTTGGTGTGCGCTCGGTGAGCGCCGCGGTTTGAGAGCGCATGCACGCGCGCTAAGCATCTCGATGCCGCCGTAGTTCTCTTCATCGTCGTTTGTTTCCGATGAATATCTTCGGTGACAATCTCGAGACACGTCGAACGCGCTCCGCACCCCCTCCATCCCGAGGACGGTAGACAGACCGACTCGTACGTACCACGCGCGCGCGTTGGGAATGTTGATGATGTAAGTAGGTAGCTAGGTATTATAAAACACCAATCACATCACTCATCATCGGCCGCCGTTGATGTTGATCTTCCATCCACTCGTGGTGTCGTAGTGGTCGTCGTCGCCGTCGACGGTGTGTAACGCGAATGCGCGCGCGACCGTAGCTTACTTCTTAGCGGCGGACGCTTTCTTGGCTGCCGGCTTAGACTTTGGTGTAGCCGCGGCCTTCTTGGGTTTGGGCGCTTTAGGTTTCTTCGTTTGCGGTTTCGCGGTCCTCTGGCTTTAGGTGCGGCGGCTCCCGTCGCCTGGGCGGGTGCGGCGGCCTTCGAGGGTGCCGGCTTCTTCTTGGCGGCGGCGGCCTTCTTGTCCTTAGCCGCAGCGGCCGCGGACGCCTTGGACTTTGACGGTGAACCCGAAGCGGCGGCGGCGGCGGCCTTCTTGGTCTTGGCGCCGGCCGCAGAGGCGGTCGCCTTCTTGGTCTTCGCAGCGGCAGATGCGGGCGCTTTACCGGCGGCCTTGCTGGCGGCGCCGGCGGGTTTCTTGGCCGCGGCAGACTTAGACTCGAGCTTGAAAGAGCCTGAGGCGCCCTTGCCCTTGGTCTGGATCAACGCGCCAGATTCGACGGCGCTCTTGAGGTATTTCCTGATGAAAGGAGCCAGTTTCTCCGCGTCGACCTTGTACTGGGCGGCGATGTACTTCTTGATCGCCTGCAGGGAAGATCCGCTGCGCTCCTTCATCTCCTTGATGGCGTTGTTGTTGACCATCTCCGATGTCTTGGGATGGGTCGGTCGGCTTCGCCCATTAGTTTTTCGCGGCACCGCGCCGCCGCCTGCCTCGCCTGCTTCTTCGCTGGTGTAG
This sequence comes from Athetis lepigone, assembly GCA_033675125.1. Taxonomy (NCBI): domain Eukaryota; kingdom Metazoa; phylum Arthropoda; class Insecta; order Lepidoptera; family Noctuidae; genus Athetis; species Athetis lepigone. Next base: position 6,352,771 of record CM066220.1, on the reverse strand, counting down.
CGGGTGCCGGAGCCTCGTAGCGACTGCTTGTCTGCCATTGTATTGTATTGTTGTTTTGTATGTACGTAAGAACGAACGAATAAAATCACCACTACTAACACTGCACAGAGATAGAGAGAGACTTAGATGTCGCCACTTAAAGGTTCATAAACGTCATTACGTACGCGCACGCCTATGCACGACGAAACTTTACCGTAACGAGAGCCGCGATGTCGCGGGACGTTTTTCTCGTATGAACGCTTGAAAGTTTTCACTAACATGTATCTAATAAAATAAATAAAAATAATGGTTAACGGTGTAACGTTACGAAGTGTTTACTGTTTCGGATAGGTCATGAAGTTGACTATGCGGTGTGCGATCGTAGATAGGGTATCGCGTGCGTTTCGGCCGGTGGCGGCGTTATAATTTGACTACTGCGTACGAAGCGTAGGTCGGGTCCCGTTCAAAATGTTATTTTCTCTATAAAAGTGATAGTTAGTGGCGATCGTGGTCGACGCGTCAACAATGAGGATATCGAGCTTGTGTGGTAACAGGACTTCGTCGATATCACACGTCTTGCGAGCGTATTATCGACCTAAAAGTGAACCGTCGTAAAACACCGCGCGAGCGCCGAACTGTTAAGGACGGACGGCTCCGTTCAGGACGTGCAACCTATTAATATACTAATATTGAAATACGAAAGTGCCCTTAGACGAGTTTATCGTGTGCATACTGCGATTACGTGTCTGAAAACCTAACGTAAATAAAATTACAATAGACCGGCCGCCCGCTCGGTACCTACATACTTGTCGTGCCTTCGCTCGCGTCGACGCGTAGTACCTAGGTAGGTACCGCGTTCTATGTTCACATTGAGTTGAGAGATAGACATACCTAGATGCATTATAAGTACACGTCTATTAACAGTGCACATAATTTATTTACACGTATTACTCAATTATAATGTAATAACTTTAATATAAAACTCTGTAACTAGGTGGTGTACCTATCAAAGTGTAAACAAGCACGCTGCAAAGCGTAGGACTAAGTTACACGTTCTACACAGTGAACTTGTATTTAATGTATTTTTTTTTTTTTGTTTCAGGTACTACTACAGCACCAGAACAACAACAACAACAACATCCGCAGCAGAGTACAGTACAGCATACCTAGGTAAGTAAGTATATATTATAATATAGTTATTGAGAGCGAGTAAAAGTATAGGTAGGTACTAGTAATATCATACTATCTATCATTCGTTGGTGTATGTTTCGTGTGTGTGTTTACTTTACTTACAAGTTAAGTAAGTAGGTAGGTAGGTAGGTAGGTAAGTAAGTAAGTAAGTACTTGTACTGTTTTCGTTTAATGCGATGTCGGTGGTAGGCAGGCATTTCTTATGTGTGTGATATTATGTGTACGTGTTTTTTTTTTAGACAACTCCGTTAAAGAAAAATATTTTTATAATATCGAATCATATGCGGCCCTGAAAAGGGCCTTTTTGATGTGCGCATCTATATACGCATGGTTGTTGACACACACGCGTAAGTAGAGCTGCCGGTTGCGCGCCGGTCAACACGTGCACGGAGAGTGCAAGTGTCTAACCGCCGAAACCGTAGAGGGTGCGACCCTGGCGCTTCAGAGCGTAGACGACGTCCATGGCGGTGACGCGTCTTCCTCTTGGCGTGCTCGGTGTAAGTGACGGCGTCGCGGATCACGTTCTCAAGGAACACCTTGAGCACACCGCGAGTCTCTTCGTAGATCAGAACCGGAGATACGTTTCACGCCGCCTCTGCGAGCTAGACGACGGATGGCGGGCTTCGTGATCGTATACCTTGGATGTTATCACGAAGTACCTTCCTGTGACGCTTGGGCTCCTCCTTTTCCCAAACCCTTTCCTCCCTAACCGCGACCGGTCGTCTTCTCTGATTAACTGTATAACGTAGACGTACGATAAGTCAGCGGCACGAATGCGCGGCGCACACACGAACAACGCGAACGAACGACTGGTAACCCTCGATGCGCGGTACTCGCCTTTCATTTATCCCCCGGGCGGGCGACGGCGAGCGGTGACGCGAGCGCGGGGCGAGACAGCCCGATTGCTCGCAGTTGATTGGTCGGGCTGGGAGTTTCCTAGATGCGAACATCATCAAATAATGCAAATGAAAATTATATACCTAAATAGTCTAACATTATATATATATTTTTTTTTTCATTGTGTGACAGACAGGCTAGCTACACTATTAATTAATTGAATAAATAAAGCTTTACCTACATGCATAATAAATTGGGTACCTAGGTATACCTTCAGCTTTTCTCTATTTTAATATTTACTCAATAAACTATCAACTATGAAATACATTCCGTAGGTAATTTTAGAGCTTAAATCAAAATATCGAAAGACAGAAATCGGAAAGCGAGATTGTTTTATTATATGATGTAGTAATATCATCATAGGCGAGTCCATAATGTAACTTAAACACCTACTTATCATAGTTCTCATCCGATCCGTC